>JAODAL010085309.1:0-10633 GCA_025379985.1 Phyllomedusa bahiana
GGGGCCTGTATGTTAGTACCCCCATGTGACGCCTTCAAAGAGACTACACCCCTTAAAGTTTTTTACACAACAGTGTTTAGGAAGTTTGATAACCCTTTATGTATTTCACAGAAATTAAAGCAAAGTGGAGGTGAAATTTAAAAATTTCACTATTTTTGCAGATTTTCAATATTTACCATTATTCACTGGAATACGGTAAATGTGCCCTAGGTAAATGCAATGAAATATCATTTCCCCAGGTCTTCCGTTTTTAGAGATGTGCATTATTTGGCTCAACCACAAGCCTCAGAACAAGAGAGCACCTACTGGACTCTGGGGTTCTTTTTTCAATCGATTTTATTTAGGCGCCATTTCAGGTTTGGGACCCCCTAAGGTGCTAAAAAACTTAAAAAAACACCCCTAATAAGACCCCATATTGGAAACTACACCCCTTAAGGCATATATACAGGTGTGTAGTGAGTATATCGACCCCACAGGTGATTCACAATTTTTTTTTTTTTAGCATTGGGCTGTGAAAATTAAAAATTTTTTTTGCCAATCTGCAATTTTAGCTTAAAATGTTTCATATATACAAGGAATCCTGGAAAAAAGAACCCTAAAACTTTGTTAAGCAATGTCTTCCAAGTTCGTCAATACCTTAATTGTGGGTGTAAACTGCTGTTTGGGCGCATGGCAGGGGGTATAAGAGAGGGAGCGCTATTTGGCTTTAGGAACGCAGATTTTGGTGGGTGCTATGTCTCAGTTACAAAGCTCCCAAAGTACCAGAACAGGTGAAACATTCCAGAAGTCGCCCTATTTTGGATTCAATACCACTCATGGATCTCATCTAGGGGTGCATTGTGCATTTTGGCGACATAGGTTTTCCATAGTTTTTTTTAGCTTTGGGCCATCAAAATCGGGGGAGGGGGGAACGCAGTTCCACCATTGTTTTTTGTGATTGTTTTTTTTTGTTTTTTCTTACGGTGTTTATCGTACAGGTAAATTAACATGACAGATTTATAGGGCATTTCGTTACGCACGCGGCGATACCAAATATGGGTACTTTATTCATTTTTGATCTTTTTTGGGGCGATTGGCGTTTGTAAAGGGGAAAAGGGCAGTGTACGTGTTTATTTTATTTTTCGTGTTTTGTGTTTTTTCTTGTTTTTCACTTTTTTTTACTTTTCCCCATAGGGGATTTGAATGAGAGATCTTCAGATCCCTTATTCAATAGGAATCAGTACATAGCCTGTGGCTGTGCACTGGTTCCTATGACAACTGTCAGTCACGATGTCCGGCCGTGCCCACGGGGCACGGCCGGGCATCGTGACGTCATAGACAACCCGGAAGGCATTCTATGCCCTCCGTGCTTCTGTCAGAGGGCAGGAGCTACACGGATCGAGGATCTGCATTTGCTGTCGCCGACAGAATGCAGGGGGGAGCGGATTTCCCTCCCCGGTTTTTCCTTAGTTATTGCGACCCGATGGTCCGATAATTTAAAGGGGGTTCCCCCCCCCCGGGCGATCCGGGTGGGGGGCGCGTGCGGGTTCGCTGTAATTCAGCTGAAACCCCGCGCCGATCTAAAGCAGGTTCGCGCGACCCCTAGGACGATGCATACGTCTAAGGTCTTTAAAGGGGGTTTAAACCCCCTTAACCCGAAACCTGAAAAGTTTTTGGGACCAGAAGATTTTTTTATTTTTTGCCTCCTTGGTTTCAACATTTGTAACTTTTTTTTTTTTCAATGAGCAGTTGTGTGAGGCCTCTTTTTATTCGAGAAAAGTTGTACTTTTGGGGGAATTGTTTAAAAGTTCATTTTAATAATTGCAGAATTTTTTTTTTTTTTTTTTTTTACCCCCATTCACATTTCAACTAAATCCTTCATTATGCTAATACTTTATCTGTGTCGTCTGGCAAAGGCATGTCAGGACAGCACCAAAGTCTCCCCTGGTCACTGGTTGATACACGACAGCCCTGAGGTACTCTTGGGCCCCCAGGGCTGACTGTGCGGTTTCCCCCCGGGCTCTGTCGGGTCCCCAGGTGTTCCGATCACCCGACGGAGGGGAAACCCTTTGATTGCGCTCGGTGCGCTCAATCAAAAGGGGTTTAAAGCTTGGGGTGCGGGGTTTCCCTTGCTCCCGGTGCTAAAAGGAGATGCTCTGGGATCAGGGTGTAGGACAGCCCGATCTCAGGCAAAAAAAAAAAACGGCGCCCGGAGCCGCAAACTCCGATGTTAAAATCGGAGGTGGTGTTAAGGAGGTAAAGGGGTTTTCTCACTCAAAGGGTTTCTGTTATGTTTAAAAATCTTGAAAAAAAGTCCTTTTCAATATATGTCCATTAAACAATGTCCTACCCATTTGAGAATCCCCTCTTGTATGGGCTGCTAGCACCTCAGATTTCTATAGCTACGACCCCGTGCAAAATTCATGATAGGCTGCGCCCTGGTTGCTTTAGCTACAGACCTGGTTCTACTGCGCTGTGGAAGCAGTAAACTGCCCCCCGAATCCAAAATTAAACCAATTAAAAAAATGATGAGGTAAGATGAAACCCCGTGTGTGAGACAACCCTTTAAGGACCTAAGTCTAGGGGTGATGCATGTGCAGCCCGGGGAGTGTGCTGCAGTTTAAGAATTGTTAAGAAAAAAACCCAATCAAGAAGATATCCTTGTGTTGCCCTGTCCCGTAGACTTTCCAACCCGAACAGAAATAAATCATAAAACGGGAAAAGGAATTGTGCAATAATTTCCTTCTCTGTGTTACCTTCAGCGCTTCGTGTCCCATTTCCCTGAAAAAAAAAGGGCATTTTTTCCCATACAAAGTGAGTTTTTCAAAATTGGGCGTGTTTAAAAAGATGCAAAAGTTGCATCTTGCTGATCAGCTTGCTACAAAATTAACACGTTGATACTGGGTTTTTCTAAAAGGATGAAATTTCCCCCAAAAAAAATTTAAAAATGGGGTTTATACGGGTTTTTTTTCTTCGGGCCCCCAAAGTTAAATTGAATGGGACGGGTAGATATTGAGAGGTTTTGGGAAAAAGCGAGTTTACAGGCCACATATTGGGAAGAGACATGATGTTATACCCACTGAGACACCGGCCAATCACTCAACCCCTAGAGCTCTTTTTAAATTGGGTTTTTCTCCCCCAAAAAAATTTATTTTTAAACTATATTTTTTAGAAAAAATATTTATTTTTTTTTATCTTTGAAATTGAATGGGGTTTTTGGGGCCCTCCTTTTATCAAAATGTCTAGCATTTAACCCTATGTTCCCCCAAGGCTTATTTTGGGACGCATTTCGCCACGTTTTGGAGGGTGGTATTGCGCTTTTTTATGAGCGAAATGCCCCCCCCAAATTTCATTAGGGTTTAACCCACAGTTTTTTATGAGAAAAATTGGATTACGCCTTTTTCCTCCCCGGGCTTTTTAAATACGTTTGGGTTTGCCCCGAGGGGGGAAAGTTATTTAAAACATGTAAATTTATTCCCCGGCGCTTTTACGCCCGCGGCAATGACGTCTAGGGCCCGGCAAAGTCCCCACCCCCCCCCCCCCCGCGCTTTTGGGGCTCCTGAGCCCCGGGCTAATTGGGGGTGTAAGTTCCCCGCGGGTTAAAAACTGTGTGATTTACCTAAAAGGCTATGCCCTCCCCTACACGAAAAAAAATGTTGGTTTTGTAAAAAGGTAAAAAAAAAACCAAACTGTAAAGTGGCCCCCATAGACTTTGTATGGGGAAAAACCCCAAAGTTTGGTCCCCCCGGAAAGTTCGTTTTTTTTTTTTTTTTTTTTATGCTCGTTTTTTTTTTTGGTTTCGTCTTTTGAAAAAATTTTTGCAAAAAAACGCCAGGCGGGGCAAGAAAATTTTACTTTTGGGTCTATGAAAAGGCCCGGGGATTTTTTTGGGCGCTTTTTTTTTGGCGGGTTTTTTTTGGAAAAAAAAACCCCCCCAGCCAATTAAAGTTAAAAAACCTTTATAGTGGGTTAAAAAGGGGAAAATCCTTTATAAATTTTCTGCATAAATTTTGCTGGGGCCCTTTTTTTTAAAAACCTTTCCTAATAAATTTTATCTCGCTTTTGTTTGCAAAAAATCTTTTTTTTTTTTTTTTTTTTTTACGGATTTTGGTTCTAGAATCAGTTTTTTTGTTTTTTTTTTTAATGGTTTTTTGGGTGCTAATAAATTATCTTGTTTTTCCCACTAAAAAAAGTTTTTTTTAAAGGGGAAATTTTGGGTTCTGAAACCCAGTTTTTTTAGGGCTAAAAGGGCCCGAGTTTGTTTTATTAGCCCCAAGATAAAAAAGGGGTTTTTAGCCGGGAAAAATTTCCAGGGGGAAAAACGGTTTTAGCAGGCCAAAAAAAGGAATAACTTTATCAGTGCCAAAAACCCGGTTAAAAAAGGTGATTTTTTGGCCGCCAAAAGGGGAGATGAACCTTTTTTTAGTGCCAAAATCCTTTTAAAACGCTACAAGATTCCATATTAAAATGCAAATAATATGCTTTACCATCCCTTTTTGTTTGGGGGAGTTACATTCCAAGGGTTAAATTTTTGATACATTAAAACCAAAAATTTGATAAAAGAAAAGGAAAAGATCTAAAAATCGCGGCCCAAAAAACGGCGGGTTTTTTCGGCCAAGCTTTTGAAAGGGGGGTTGGAAAAAAAAACTCATTTTTTATGAAGGTTTTTAGGTTTTGGTTTTTCGGTTGTTTTTTTTATTGTGCTTTGCAGTTTTGACATGTTTTAAGACCCTTTGTTGCCCATAGAAAACCCCAATTTTCGGCGATCCCGCTGTCATTTTTTTTTTTTAGAATTTAAGAAGTGAAAAGCTGCGCTTAATTGGAAAACTTTGGGTTTAAAAAAATTCGTTTATAGTGGCGGGTTTCCTGTGCCACAGCAAATTTTCCCCCTGCTGGGGGAAAGGGTCGTGCTGACCCAGGCATATTCCCACGGGTGCCCCGGCCCCGGGCCCCCCAATTACCCCTCCCCTTTCCCCAGTAGGGTGCGGGAGTGTTTGGGTTTTAGGGTTTTTTGGGCTGGGTGTATTTTGGGGGTTGCATTGCAGTAAAGGGTTAGGGTAGGTTCAGAAGGCTTTTTTTTTGGAAAGCGCATTTCGCCGCTATTTCACGGGCTTTACTGCGCATAATAGGGGGGAAATGCGGCTCCAAATTCCCCGGTAATCCACAGGCTTCATAGGAGAAACTTGGTTTTATTTCCCCTCTCTCTGCTCGTACAAAACGATCTTATTTTACGGGGGGGGCAGAAAAGTAACGGGTCAAATACTTTGCGGGGTGAAAATGATGTAAAGGGAGCCCCCGGGGCATCTGGAGTATGGGGTGACCACCCGGGGAAAAACCCCCAAATTTCCCCAAAAGGTTTTCCCGGGGTTGCTTTACGTACGCGACGAAAATTTACCCGGGGTTGTGAACTTACCTTAGGGTATGTTTCAAAAGCTTCTTCCCGAATATAGGGGCACGTATTGAAAGCTCCGCTATATGCCTGCACATTGGCCGGCTTTTTGTGGTTTTGTTTGAAGCGCTCTGTGCCGGCGCCATAAAAGGACGGGGCACGTAAATTTTTTCCCCTTTGGCGAGTAATCTTTAGCTTCAAAAAGAGCCTTGAAATTCCTTACTTTTAGGATTGAGCGAAAAGGGGTTGCCAAGGTACGACGTGAAATTACCCCCGGGGAAAAAAAACCCTTTTTGCCTTAAAGTACGCCCCTCCCAAATTACGCTGTCCCAAAACCCCCCCTTCTGTTTTGAAAAAATGGGGCCCTTTTAAGATTTTTTTCCCCTTTAAAACTTTAAAAAAATAAAATGTTTTTTTTTGGGGAACCCCCCATGGGGTTTTTAAATCCATCCTTTTGGGGAGATTTCCATCCGTTTTGGAAAGTCGAATTTGATCTGCGGCCCCAGGGGTTCTCCTTTTCTTTTTCTTTCCCTTTCCCTTTCTTTTGGGTTCGGCTGAGTTGCTATGATCCTTTTCGGGCGGGCCATATAAAGTGCCCAAATTCCCAAAATTTTAATATGGCGGGGGTTCAGTGTCGGACCTAGGATGCCTAGGGCCCACGGTGGATTTGATTGGGGGGGCCCACCAGTAGAGTTTTTAGGGGCCCCACGGGGGGAGTTTATATTGGGGGCCCCACCCTACAGTTTACTAAAAATGACTGTATAGCTTCCTAACTTTCTTCTTGTTGTTGCACTTTTCTATGCTTTTTTTGCCTCTTCTGAGAATGTATATGGGGGGTTAAAAAACAACTTTAGGTTACTTTTCCGGGGGGGCCCAACGGGGGTTTCCCCTTGGGGGGCCATTTCCCGGGGCCTGTTTTCATACACTGAATTTTTTTGAAATTTTGGTGAATTTCAAAACCCCTTGGGTAACGCCCCATTTTTTTTTCCCTTTGCATTTAAGGGGCCTTAACTTTTTTAAACCTTATCTGTAACATGGCTTTTTAAAGGGCCCTGCAATTTTGCTGGGGGGGAAGTGTTTTCAAAGGGGCAAAATTTTTAATTTACTGTGTAAGCATTGGCGAGGGAAAAAAACCCCAAACAATTCGGGGAACCCTTAAAAAAAACCCCAATTTTTGGGAAAAGAATTTTTTTTAGGGTTTTTACGGAGTTTCGCTACTTCTTTGGTATTCTCCACAAAAGGAATCTTACCAGTTTGGGACCCTCTCTGACAAAGTAAAAGGGTAAAAACCTTTGTTTTATGATGTATTGTACGCCGGGGGGAGGAGGGTAATTCATAGTTCTTTTAAGAGAGTTTTTATGAATTACCTAATTGCGGCACAAATACCCCGGCAAAATTGCGCGCCGCAATTACGTCGTTTTTGAACATCCCCCAACAGGGGATGTCTTAGGGTAGTCAGATGTTTAACATTGTTTGATGGTGTGGGTTGAGCAAACTGTTCAAAAAAAAATGGTTAGTTTGAGTTGAATTTTTTAAAAATTTTTCCCAACACGAACCCAATTTTTTACCACAGGTTCGTTAAAATTTAGAGTATTGGGGGGGGAAAGCGGGTTTGGGCCCCCATTTTTACTTTCCTTTCAGCTCCTTCCTTTAAACTTTGGCGGCCAGGGCCCTTTTAGTGCAGAGCACGAGGGGGGTCAAAAACTCCCTTTCTGAGGGGGTGTTAAAAAATCCCCATTGGCTGTTAAAAACACTTGGGTGTCTTATGTGTATGTCACTGTATTTTCCCTATTTGAAAGTCATTTTTGACCCTTTCTCTTTTAGTGAAACAAATGTGCTTGTGTGGTTGTTTGCCAAGGCCCGAAAAAAAACACCTTTTTTGTGCGATTTTTTAACCCGGGTGTGTTTGATTTGTTGGGGGGGGGAGGGGGGGCCCGCTAAACCCTTTGGGAAAACCTACACATCAAAAGTTAGGAAGTTTTGTTGCTTTTGTTTGTGTATAGTTTTGTATAGTGGCTTTCATTTTTTCCCCCTCTTTTTCGGGGGGTGCCCAAAAAATTAATTTCTCTTGTTTTTGGGGGTTCAGCCACTGCAGAAAACACCATCAGCAAATCTGCCTTGAAAAAAATGCCAAAATGTTGGCAGGGGTTGCTTCCAGGGTTTTTCCATAAAACAGCGTTTAAAGATATTCCTTTGAAAGAAATCTTTTTTAATACTATTTTCTTTTTAAATTACAGTTTTTTATTTAAGGGGGCTTGTGTGTCGCATGTTGCTGCCCCGGGTCCTTTCCCTAAGACGCGTTAACAGATATTCCATTATAAAAAATTCTATTTCTACCTTTCCCTTTTTTCCAGTTGCAAAGTATAGGCATTTAGGAAAAAAACCCCGTTGATTTGCTGTCTTTGGAGACCAGTCCTTTAATTTAAAAGACTGTGGAAAAAATTTTGACCTTTTTTTTAAAATTTATATTTTTTAAAATGGAGCGAACCTAAGGTGGTAACGCCCCAAACAAGGAAAGGGGGTAGGGGTTTTGGAAAATACGGGACAAGGCGGTCCTTCCGGTCCCGGGCAAAACACAAGGAGCATATCATCAGTGCCCGGACCCTCAGGGCCTGTCATCAAAATTGGGGCGGCTCCCCTTTGGGGTTTTGGGGATGGGAAAAAGCGTGCCCAATTTGTTCTTCCCGTGGTTAAAAACAAATTGAATTCCCAGCGGTTTATCCTTTTGTCCTCGCCCCGTCACGGCCTTCCCAAATGTCATTTTCCCTGTTAACATCAGGTTTCCCAACCCGAAGCAAAAACCCGCTCAAAAAGTCACCCTATGTAAAGACCGCTCCAATTTTAATCCTTTTTTCTGAAGAGCTCTTTGATGACACAAAGCAATTGGGGTTTTTGAAGCATTTTTTTAAAAAAAAATTTAAGAGGCCGAAAAAGGGGGGATTTTGGTCTGTTTTCACGCCCAATCCTTTAGGGAGGGGAAAGGAAATGGGCAATTTTGGCCCGGAAATCCCGAAACCCGGGGCAGAATGCCCTTGGCCCGTGCCCCGTGGTTTTTAGCCGCAGCTTGAAGTTGTGGTGTGTAGGAAAAAGGAAGTCACCTGTGATGGTGGGTGATGTTTTCGACATTGCGGATCCAACGGGGTCGTTTTTTGCAGCAGCTTTTGGGCGCTTTACCCGTGGAGGAGGAAAGGGGTGATGGGTAGTTAGTGCGGGTCCAGCCCCAGAAAGGGAGGGGCCCGGGCGCAAAAATCCCTGCTTTTAAAAATCCGCCAGCCATTTTTCAGTTCCGGGGGCTTTGGGGGGAACATCCAAAAAGGGGGGGAAAAGGGGAAATTCAAACTGGCAGGGGCTAGTTATTGGGGGTTTTTCCGGGGGGTAGAAAACCCCTTTGGGTCCCCCGCATCTTGAGGGGCCCAAAAAACCCCTTTTTCCCCATAAAGACACAGTATTGGGAAAAGGCACATGGTAACTGGCAGGTGTGCCAGTAGGGCAGTACTCCTGTCAGGGGCCCTAATCAGAAAGGGGCTCAGTGATATGTTAAAAAATAGGAACTAGTAATAGGTGGGGCCCCCATTTGATTTAGCTGCTTGGGGCCTTGTAACTGTTAAATAGATGACTGACGGCAGCCCTGGCTACCACTGCACCCCCTATAACTACGGCCCTACCAGCTGAACCTCCATGTTCCCCGTTGGGATGTTCTTGCTGCCACCACATATATGACATGTTCTTGGGCCCTGGTGGAAAAAGTGATAGGGGGCTCCTGCCAGTTACCATGTGTCATTTCCAATACCGGCATCGTCTTATGTGTCAAAGGGGCCCGTAGCAGCTTCTACCGCTGCACCTCGTATAGCTACGCGGTACTCTTTTCAGTTAGCCATTGAAAGGAATGAATGATTTTAGCTGTGATTTTTTTTCTGTGACCTACTGAAGGGGCTCGTGTTTCACACGGCTTCTTTTCCTCCCGGACGGATTTTTGTTGCGCCGTACCTTGAGCGACACAGAAATCCGCCGTGATAGGGGCGGGGCGGGGCCGGAGCGGGCGGGGGCGCCGCTCCCGCCCCATAGACAAAAGCAGTTTCGGGGGGTCCGCGCCGTAAAAATGTGCATGTCACTTTTTCTCCCCCCGGGGGGGGGTTTTTGCCCGAGGGGGAGGGGGCGCCCCGGATTCCCTGTTTTATGAGAGCAGTGGATTCCCCGTAATGCTCCGAGGATTGGCGCGATTAAAGCGAAAATTTCGGCGGGGAAAATTACGGCCCCAATCCGCGCCAAATAAGCCGTGTAAACGGGGCCTGGGTGCGTTAAACGGCAGAGGACAAATACCGGTGGGTTTTTAACCCAAAAGGTTCTGTCTGTTTTGCGGCCGTCCCCACGGGGGGGGGGGGAGGCTTTTCCCTCCGCGATTAGCAGAGAAAAGCCCTCCCCCCCCATTAAAAAGCCAGTTTTCCGTCCGAAAACCGGACTGAAGATTGTGCTTGTAGAACATGTTGTGGGCAGCCCGCGGGCGGAAAAACCGCCGGGCGGAAAATCCATACAGTGGGGACTGCTGTGCGGGTTTTCCATAGAGCACCATTGTGCTCATTTTCGGACGGTTTTTCAGGCGGTCTGCAAAACCGCAAACCGCCTGAAAAATCGGCCGAAAACCCGTGCCGTGGGGACATGCCGTTAGAGCCAAATTGTCTTCACTAAGTTGTTCCACGTATCCATTTTACTCTTATGGAAGGTAATTGCGGCTTCTCCTCACATGTGTATAAAAATTAACCTGATCATCATCTCCCATTGACTTTAATGGGGTTCGGCTCGAATTTCTCAAAATTCGAGATTCGGCCCGAACTCGAATGTTTTACGGCTCGCTCATCTCTAATGGGGACTTCACCAGCTTAAAGGGGTATTCCCGTATTAAAAGATAATAAGGATATTTCATTAGTTTCTAATCATTTGGGTCGTTCGATCTCACCAATTGTGAAAAGCAAAAGGCCATACTGTCGAGTCAGTGATTCGGTTGAGCAAAGGCTTTGGGCCTGCCATGGGGCTATATGCCTTGATGCAGCCTAGTAGATTGCCTATTGGTTCATTACTATACCTCCAGAAGTGTCTGATCTTAGCCATTTAACGCATTCAATTTTGCACTCAATAATGATCATGGCCTCTAGCTGGTTAAACAGAGTAAAGGGGCTTTTTTCTGTCATTCTGTCATTCATTGGTTTATTCTGAGATTGAAAGGGCGGTCTGAACAGGGTCCAGGCCGCATGGCTTTATGTATGTACA
>JAODAL010085310.1:0-10633 GCA_025379985.1 Phyllomedusa bahiana
TCAATAAATTTCAAAAAAACATATCAAAAAAAATTCCAATAAAAAAAGGGAAAAATAGAAAAAACAAAGAGCCGATTATTTTACGGCTGCAGGAATTAGTTAAGGATCAAACCCAAAATTTTGGGCACTGCAAAGACAAATAGCTAAGTAGGGCCCCATTCCAGCTCTTGCTGTGTGCCCCATGATTTCTTATGCTGATTAAAAAGACATTAGGGCAGTTCACACGGCTTATTTTCTACAATTTGCACGCCATTTCCCACGAAATTTGCCTTTATACCGGAAAAAAGCCCCCCCAATTACAGTAATCATAAAAACTAGGAGACGCTTTGTCTACCCGGGCCCTACAATACAACGTATCGTCCCCCCAAGAAGAAGTACAAACCCAGTGAACAACCCTAACTCTTGGGATAGTTTCACATACGTGTTGACCCCTTTTTGATCCATTTTTTAGATGTTGTTTGGATCTTGTTTTGGCCAAAAAGGGACCTAAGCACGCATTTAACAAGTGCATGTAATTTCATTGCTTTCAATTAAAAAACACGCATCCGTTTCAACGAGTGATCCCCGATACGTTTTAATTGCGTTTTTTCCGGACCCTTTCAAAAAAAAGTCATGTCTTCTTGATCCTTTGATTCTTGAGGCCCTAATAAAATATAGGGTGGGGGCGACCTGCGAATCAAAAACGCACCCAAAAACACCACCCCTGTGTTTGGATAATTTTGGATGTGTTGACCGCACCGCTTTTTTGGGTGCATTTTCCGGACCCAAAAACTCCAACACGCCGTTATGCTCCTTTTTAATTACCGGAACAGTTTTAAGGAAAGAGGGCGCTCCGGATCCGTGCCTGGACCCACGTTGAAGCTCCAGAAAACTGGTACTTGAAAGCACATCTTGAGGGAGGGAATCGGGGTTGGGGTACGATGGGGAAGGGGTAAACCTAGGAAGGAGGAAGGTGTGTTGGCAGCGGGTAAGGCCATAACAAATATGAAATCGAGTTGAAGGGGTGTCACCGAAAAAGTTTTAAAAGTGTTATAAATTTTTTTAAATGTATTGGAAAAAAAACTTTTTGTTTATATTCTTCATATACCTTGGGGCACCAAAGGCTTACATTTTTAATCCATTTTCATACTGTATGTTTTTTGACTCTATTTTTTATTTGGAAAACCAAATAAAAAAGTTTTAAAAAAAAAGGGGGTAATGCCCTTTTTTTTTGGTTCTTAGGGAAAAAATAAAAATTTCGAAAACCAAAAAAAAAAAAGGCCAGAAGTTTCTAAAACTGTCTTAAATACATAATAAATATGGGGACAACTGCCTTGATAAATTTTTCCCCCCACAACTTCCAACATGCCACCCTTTATTATTTTAATTATTATTTATTTTAAACCCCCCCTTGATTCCCAGGGGCTGTACATTCAGGGGTTACAACATTACAAAATTTTCAAACGGTACAGTGAAAGGGATGAAAATTTGGCACGACAGAGGGGGAGAGGACCCCCCCCCCGGAGGGCTTACAATCTACAAGGAAAGGGGGGGGAAAAGAAGGAGGGAGGGCCATACTTAGAGGCGGGCGCCATAGCAAAAATGAAAATGACATATTTTTCTGGTACTTTACCTTGAACCCCGGACCTTTTTACAAAAAATCCCGCCTGCCTCTAGACCCCAAATACCTAGCGCATCCTGTCGCTAAGCCCCCTTTTTCTAAGGGAAAGTCAGAAAATTTTTCTGCCAGAATTCGCAACAATAAATTTCCCCACGGAAAACAGCACAAATAAATATTACCACAATATGAAAATGAATTTTTCAAATCTTTTTTGCCTGCTCTTCCTATACAGTTTGTGGGGAAAAATGTCACAGCATGGCCCTGCCGGACGCAAGTGAACTGCCTTTTATTGCCGGTGTAGGAACCAAAATCCTTGAAGATATCCAACCATAATATTCAGAAAAATTTTTTTTGAAATGGGGGGGGGGAAAATTACTATGACGCAACAAAAGGAGGAAAGGTTGCCCCTTTGCAAACCCCAAAACAAGCACTCTTTCATTTTTAATGCTTAGCTGTGATTTGATTGATCATAGGGCCACCCCAACAACCAATCACATTGCCCCCTGGCATTTCTTACCGTCAAGAAAGGGGATAAAAGCCCGGAAAATTTTTTGGGCAATGAAAAACTGGGTTTCTATTTTCTTTGCAGTGTTATATGATTTCATCATTGCTGAAGTATTAGCGTACAAAAATCAGCCCTGATACACAAAAAAACACACACATAAAACTACAGCACTATTTTAATCAATAACCACACAACACATCTAAGCATGAAAATCAGAAACACTACACAACACACTAGAGCACTGATTAATAGAAACACTAAAACATACACATCTAGAACACTAATAACATATACACTACACATACACATCTAAACACCCCGGAAATAATAAATATAACACTACAAAATAAATCTACAACCCTGATATAATCATAAACACTCCCACATAAACATCTACAGCACGATATAATCATATAACACTACACAAAACACTACACCCAAATATAAATCATATAACATCACACATACCATTGCCACCCCCTGATAACTCAAAAAAACACTAAAAATCAGGGCCCCTTGTATTCCCCCTCCAAAACTTTGGGAATTTGGGTTCCCCTTTAAACCCCTTTTGGGTAAAGCTTTTTGGCAAAACTTCGGGGGTCATTGCCCTTTTTGGAAGCCCCCATTTCCGCCCAATTTTTCCCCTTTCCTGGCTGTTTTTCTTGAGAGGGTTGAACCCGGTATTGCCTATTCTTCTTTTTCCCGCATGATGCCATCTATTTTGGGGATGTGAAACCAGTCCCTCGTCGGCAAAAAAAACCCACAACATGATGCTGCCACTTTCAAAAATTTCACAGTTTTGGGGGGTGGTGTTTTTTAAAACAAACCCAAACTTCTCCCTTTTTTCCCCCAAAATGGGAACATGGTCATTATGGGGCCCAAAAAGTTAAATTTTTTTGTTTAGACCCAACAAAGGGCATGGGCTCCACAAAATTAGGTCTTTGTTCTTGTGCATTTGGGCCCAAACAAAAAAATCTGGGGCTTTTTTTTGTTTTTCTTTTGGGATAAAAAAGGGGTACTTCCCCCCCAGAGCGGTTTTGACGGCCCCCTTTTAATGTTTTTAAAAACAAAGGGAATCTCACGCCTTTTTACTGTTTGAAAAATGACCCCAATTTACCAAACTTCCTGGCCCCGCATCTTCCCCAAGGTCTTTTCCTTTTTTTCCCTTTGGGGTTTATATGCCAAAATGTTTGGAAAACCAAAGCACCTTTATTTCTCTGAGACAGAACCCGTTTCCTTTCTGACGGGTCGGGATGGCTGGACTTTCCCCACCCTTTGTTTTTTCTTGTTTTAAAATTTGGGTTTACAGTGAAATGATGCACCTTGGGGAAACTGGGAAATTGCACCAAAAAGACCCAAAACTTGGGAAAGGGCCCACAATCCTTTCCCTTTTTGAAAATCTTGGCTGTTTTCTTTGGGCTTTCCCTTGATGTTACCACAAAAAGAAATTTTTTTCTGATATGTATTAAAAATTAATCCCCCACCTGGGGGCCCTTAATTAACTCAGATTTTGGGCCAATAAACCTATCAAAAGGTTTTCCAAGAACTGACTTTCCCCTATGGGCGGCCCCAAAATTGTTTAAAGGCGAGAAACCCCGTGTAGGGAAATTTTTGACTTTCATAAACAATACACATACTTTTTTTACAACATGATAGGGCTGTAAAATATCTATTGTGGGTTTTTATATGATTTTTCCAATGCTGCAGATGTATGTGTTTTTGTTATATAAATTTATTCATTGCTGTAGATGTTTATTTGTTATTTATTATACCCTGTCTGGGGAATGTTTTATGGGTAGTGGGTTATTAGTGTTTCAGTGTTTTTTGGCATTTGGTTTGTTGAACCCCTGTATTTTTTTTTGGGGATTATAAACACTGGGTTTTTGGTTTTAGTGGGGACGGTAAGGGAAAAACAGGGCAAATTTTCCCCCTAGTTTTTGGGGAAAGGGGTTTAGTTGTTAATGCTATATTGCCCCGTTGTGGTGGGAGGTTTTTCATTTATATGGCAAATCCCCACAAATGTTGGGGTTATTTGTGCAGCCTTTTTTCCTTGAGGGGCACCAATCTTTTGGTAGTATGTAAAATTTATTTCTTTTTTTAACTAAATTTTTTGCCCATCCCACCGTCTACTAAACCCCCCCAAACCCTGCATCTTTCTCTTTTTGTGTTTGGCCCACCATTTCTCCTGGCAGCAGGCCCGCTTTTTTTTGGGGGTTATAAAAACTGGGGATCTGTCCTTCAGCCCCTTATAAATTCCTTCCCCGTTCCTTTTCACCTGCACCTCAAGCCCTTCCCAGTTTCCGCCCTTTTATCACTTGGAAAAAGAAAAAACCCTTTTTGGGGCGGCTCTTATTCTTCTCGTTTTGGACTACTGTAACTCTTTTTGCTTATCAAATCCCCCCTCTCTGTAAGCTCCCCCATCTCCCCAAATCTGTCCTGAATGCGGGCAGCCGGGTTTGGGTCTTTTTTTTTCCACCCGCTATACTATCCTCTACCCTGTGTCGGGTCTCGGGCACTGGTGCCTATTCATTTACAGAATATAACAAAAACTCATCACTTTCCCCCAAATTATAAACCCTTTTCCTAACGCTGCCCCCCCAATACATCTCCCCCCCCTTAATCTCTGTCTACCCCCCAAAACCCCCGGGGCTCTCCCCCTCTGCTACTGATCTAAATTAAAAACCCCCCTCACCCAAACCCCAACCCCCCATGCCCCTCTCCAAATTTCACACCTGAAATTTCACCAGTTCTCTGGGGAAAAGGTTTCCCCATGTGATCAAGCACACAACTCTCAACAGTTTTTAAATGCGCCTGAAAACTCATCTTTTAGAAAAAGCCAAACAAGAACCCAACAGGGTTTGGGGGGGCCCTTTTACACGGGAGTGGGCAAATAACCCCGGCCCCTTTCGCCGGGCCCGGGATTTGCCTTTTTTGGGGGCCGTCCCCCCTTGGGCCCCGGAGGGGGCGGGGTTTTTTTCCCCCGATGGGGCGGAAAACACCCCCCCCCCCATTGAGATGCACAATTTTTTGTCCGGAAAACCCGGGCGGAAGATTGTGCATGTTCAAAGTTTTGTCCCGGGCCGCCCGACAAAAAACCCCGGGGGAAAAAACCCCTGCAGTGGGAACTGCGCAGGGGGTTTTCCCCTAGAGCAAACCCTTGTGCTCATTTTTGGCCGGTTTTTTTTCAGGGCGGTCTGAAAAAAACCCCAAACCGGCGAAAAAACCGGCCGAAAACCCGTTCAGTGGGGGCATGCCCTTATCCCTCCAAAATTTCCCTTTACACATTTGTCAAATTTTCCCGCACTTTGGCACCTACAGGAAACCCCTTTTTTTCACCCCATAAACCCCCAATAATTGTAACTCTTGGGGAGAGCGGGCCCCCCCTAAACCTCCCTGTCTGATTTGTTAAAATAGCTTTTTTAAAAATGTAATCCTGGGTTTTCCTTTGCTTTTTCCCTCTAAAAATTGTAAAGTGCTGGGGGAAATATGTTGGGCTATAAAAAATAAAAATTATTTTTAAATTTTAATTTTACCAGTTTTTGTTGGGAGTAATGTTTTTAATTTTAAGGTTATATTTCACTGGTGTTGTGGTAATTTGTTTAAACTTTTATGGTTTTAAAATTGCACTGGTGTTTTTGGTTAAATTATAACGTATATGGTTATATTGCACTGGTGTTTGTTGGGGGGTAGGGGTGGGGGGTATATTGGGTTTCTGGGACTGGTGTGGTTTGTAGGTAGGTTTTTTCGGGATTTTTTATGGTTTAATTTAAATCGCAAAACCCCTTTTGTATAGTAAGTAACGGGTTTTATTTCATATTGCACTGGTATTGTGGTAGTATTGGGAACAATTTTAAAATTTAATGGCACCGGTTTTTTGTGGTAATAGTGTAGTGTATATGATTAACCCCATTTGGTTTTGTTTGGAGTAGTGTACAGTATATGGGTTTTTATTTCCCAAAAGTTTTTTTGGTAGAGTGGGCACGTTTCATGCTTTTGGTAGTAAATGGAAGGGATTATTTTTTTAAACTCGCACTTGGCCCGTTTGGTTTTATGAATTTGGGAAAATTTCTTATCTCTCACCCTGTGGGGGTATTTTGTACATTATATGGTTTTGCTTTCACCCCCTGTTGTGGTTTTTATTTTAAAATTCAATCTTTTGGTAATAGGGGTTTGCATTAATGGTTTTATCTCACCCGGTTTTTGTGGTTTAGAAATGTAAAACGGTATATGGTTATCTCGCACCGCTGTTGTGGTTGTAGTGTAACGTTACATGCTTTTGGTAGTAGTGTAGCATTATATGCTTATATTGCTGTGATAGTAGTGTAGCGGTAAAGGTTTTTATCACACCCTTTTGGTGGGAAGGTAATGTAAGGGAATTTACCCTGGTTTTATTGCACGGTGTTGGGTAGTATGTAGCATTTTATGGTTTTATTTTCACCGGGATTGTTTTGGAAAAATGTAAAAGTTTCTTTCCTTTTTGGAAATATGTAGTATTTAAGTGTTTTTAACCGTGGAGTTTTGTACGGTATATTTTATCGTACACCGGTGTTGTCGTAGTAGTGTAGCATTATATGGTTTTTCCCGATTCGCGCTGTTGTTGGGGATTATGTAAACGGTTTAAATGGGGTTTTGGTAGGAATTGGGGGGACATGGTTTTAAAATTTCTTTTCAGCTGGTGGGGGGTAGTATAAGGGGTATTGGGACAATGGGGTTTTTTTGGGGAGTAGTTTAATGCGGTTTTTAAAACTGTTTTTCTTGCATTTTGGGGGGCGGTTTTTTTAGGGAGTTGGGGATTTTTTAAGCCTTTTTTATCGGGGGTGGGGGGTTTTGTAGTTGGAAGGGTATAATGGAAATTATTCCTTTCGCCGGGGGCCGGTGTATTTGGGGAGTGTAAACAGGGAAATGGGGGGTTTTCCACCCTGGTTGCGGGTTAGAGGCAACGGTACAAAGCTTTTGGCCCGTAGTGAAATAAATTAAAGCCCTTGGGTAGGAGTGAAAAGGGGATATTGGGTTTTTTCAAAGCACCGGGGTGTTGTAGAAAAGTAACTTAAAATGCTTTTGGGGATAGTGGGAGTATTATACCCTTATATCGCTGTGGTAGTATGTACTGGTATATGGTTATATCACACCGGGGGTTGGAAATAAAATAGTTTTACATTATATGGTTTATCTTTCCCCCCGCGGGTGGTAGTAGTGTAGCGTTACATGCTTTTGGTAGTAGTGTAGTATTATATCCTTATATCGCTGTGGCAGTAGTGTAGCGTTTTAAAGGTATCCGCACTGTCGGGGAGTAGTTAAGTTTTCTGCTTTTGGCAGAGTTACGGTATATGAATACTTTGACCGTTTGGTGGAGTAGGTTTGTAGTATTATACCCCTTTTATCGCTGTGGATATTAAACGGATATGATTATCTTGCACTGGTGCTGTGGTAGTAGTGTAGCAGTATATGGTGATCTTGCACCAGTGCGGTGGTAGTAGTGTAGCGGTACATGCTTTTGGCAGTAGTGTAGTATTATACCCTGTGCTAGTAGTGTAGCGGTATATGATTATCTTGCACCGGTGCGGTGGTAGTAGTGTAACGTTACATGCTTTTGGCAGTAGTGATATTTTTAAACCCCCTATATGTAGCGTATATGATTATCTTTCACCGGGTGCGGTGGGAGTATGTAACGTTACTTTTCTTTTTTGGGAGTAGTGTACGGGAAAAGATTATCTTCACTGGGGCGGTGGGGAGTAGTGTAACGTTACATGCTTTTGGCAGTAGTGTAGCAGTATATGGTGATCTCGCACCGGTGCGGTGGGTATGTACAGTATTGGTGGGTCTCCACCGTGCGGGGGCATATGTAAATTTCATGCTTTTGGGGTATGTAGTATTATACCCTTTAGAGTGTAGGGATATCTTACTTGCACTGGGCGGTTGGGATAGTGTAGCGGTATATGGTGATCTCGCACCGGTGCGGTGGTAGTAGTGTAGCGGTATAGGTTTATCTTGCACCTAGGCGGTGGTAGTAGTGTAGAGGTCGATGAGTATCTAGCACGGGTGAGGTGGTCGGAGTGTAGCAGTATATGGTGATCTCGCACAGGGGCGGTGGCAGTAGTGTAGCGGTACATGCTTTTGTCAGTATGTATATTTTAAAAACCCGTGCTAGTAGTCAGCGGGAAATTTATTTCTTGCACCGGGGCGGTGGTATTTTTTTAGCGGTTATTATTACTGCAAACCCGGTGCTGGGGATATTACATATAGATTGTCTCGCACCGGTGCAGTGGTAGTAGTGTAGCGGTATATGATTGTCTCGCATCGGTGCGGTGGTAGTAGTGTAGCGGTATATGATTATCTTGCGGTGGTAGTAGTGTAGCGGTATATGATTATCTTGCACACCGGGGGTGGAGTGTTGCGGGAATGATTATCTTGCCCGGGTTGGGAAAGTTAGCGGGATATTGGTATCTCGCACCGGGGGGGGTATATGTAGCGGGATATGGTGATCTTTGCCCCGGTGGGTGGTTTGTAGTGTAAACGGGTTTATGATTGTCTTGCACCGGTGCGGTGGTAGAGTGATATTATACCGAAAAATCGCGGGGAAAATAGTATCGATATGATTATCTTGCACTGGTGCGGTGGTAGTAGTGTAACGGTACATGCTTTTGGCAGTAGTGTAGTATTATACCCTTATATCGCTGTGGTAGTAGTATAGCAGTATATGATTATCTTGCACTGGTGCTGTGGTAGTAGTGTAGCAGTATATGGTGATTTTGCACCGGGGGCGGTGGGAATAAAGGGAACATACATGCTTTTTGGGAGTGTGTAATTAAAACCATTATATCGCTGTGGTAAATATGCGGTTTTATATTTCTTGGACGGGCGGGGTTAGTGTGAACGTTACATGCTTTTGGCAGTAGTGTAGCTATATGTGAAACTCGCACCGGTCGGGCAGTATGTAGCAGTATATGGTGATCTCGCACCGGTGCGGTGGCAGTAGTGTAGCAGTATATGGTGATCTCGCACCGGTGCGGTAGTAGTGTAGCAGTATATGGTGATCTCGCACCCTGCCGTGGGAGTATGAAAGTTACATTTTTGGCAGTAGTTAAATATTTATTACCCTGGGTAGCAGTTTAAAGCGGTATATGAAATTTGCACCGGGGCGGTGGGTAGTGTACGTTACATGCTTTTGCAGTTGTACGGGATATTTTTCTTGCACTGGTGCGGGGGTAAGTGAGCGGGAAATTTTATCTCGCACCGGTGCGGTGGGATAGTGTACGTATATGATTATTTCACCCAAAAGCGTGGTATAATGTAGCTAATGATTATCTTGCACTGGTGCGGTGGTAGTAGTGTAGCAGTATATGGTGATCTCGCACTGGTGCGGTGGCAGTAGTGTAGCGGTACATGCTTTTGGCAGTAGTGTAGTATTATACCCTGTGCTAGTAGTGTAGCGGTATATGATTATCTTGCACCGGTGCGGTGGTAGTAGTGTAGCGGTATATGATTATCTTGCACTGGTGCGGTGGTAGTAGTGTAGCGGTATATGATTATCTTGCACTGGTGCGGTGGTAGTAGTGTAGCGGTATATGATTATCTTGCACCGGTGCGGTGGTAGTAGTGTAGCGGTATATGATTTTCCCCGCACCGGGGCGGGGTAGAGTGGACGGTAATGATTTCCAACCGGTGCGGTGGGGATAGTGTAGGGTTATATTTCTCGCACCCGGGGGCGGGGTAGTAGTGTAGCGGTATATGATTGTCTCGCACCGGTGCGGTGGTAGTAGTGTAGCGGTATATGATTATCTTGCACTGGTGTGGTGGTAGAGTTTGGTTTTGAATTTTCTTGCACCGGTCGGGGTATGTGTACGGGATAATTATCTGCGGTGGGTAGTAGTGTAGCGGTATATGATTATCTTGCACTGGTGCGGTGGTAGTAGTGTAGCGGTATATGATTTCCTGCCCGGTGCGGGGTAAGTTAGCGTATAGGGTTATCTTTCGGTGAGAGTGTAGCATAAATTACTTGCACTGGTGCAGTGGTAGTAGTGTAGCGGTATATGATTTTTCTCAACCGGGCGGTGGAGAGTGTAGCGTAAAAAATTATCTTTTCACCGGGGAGGTTAGTAGTGTAGCGGTATATGATTATCTTGCGGTGGTAGTATTGTAGCGGTATATGATTATCTTGCACTGGTGCGTTGGTAGTAGTGTAGCGGTATATGGTGATCTCGCACTGGTGCAGTGGTAGTAGTGTAGCGGTATATGGTGATCTCGAACTGGTGCGGTGGTAGTAGTGTAGCGGTACATGATTGTCTCGCACCGGTGCGGTGGTAGTAGTGTAGCGGTACATGCTTTTGGCAGTCGTGTAGTATTATACCCTTATATCGCTATGGTAGTAGTGTAGTGGTATATGATTATCTTGCACCGGTGCGGTGGTAGCAGTGTAGTGGTATATGATTGTCTCGCACCGGTGCGGTGATAGTAGTGTAGCAGTATATGATTCTCTTGCGGTGGTATAGTACGGGATATGATTATCTCCCCGGTGCGGGTAGAGGTAG
>JAODAL010085311.1:0-10633 GCA_025379985.1 Phyllomedusa bahiana
AAAAAAAAAAAAAAAGGGAAAAGTCAGGATTTTATATAATAAACAGGGAAACAGTCAGGATGTTAATAATAAAGGGGAAACAGCGGGGATTTAATAAAAAAAGGGGAAACGTCGGGGTGTTATTAAAAATAAGGGGGAAACAGTCGGGGATGTTAATAATAATAAGGGAAACAGTCGGATGTTAAATAAAATAGAGGGAAACAGTCAGGATGTTATAAAATTTAAAGGAAACATAGGGTTTATAAAATAAAGGAAACATCAGGTTTAAATATAAACAGGGAAACATCAGGGTGTTATTAATAATAAGGGAAACAGCAGGATGTTATATAATAATGGGGGGGAAACAGTCGGGATGTTAATAAAATAAGGAAACAGCCAGGATTTATATAAAAAAAAGGGGAAACAGTCAGGATTTTTATATAATAAAAAGGGAAACGTCAGGATTTTAAAAATAATACAGGGAAACACCCCAGGATGTTTTAATAATCAGGGAAACAGAGGATGTTATATAAAAATACGGGGAAAAACAGCAGGATTTATATAAAATAAAAGGAAAACGTCAGGGGTGTTATTTTAAAAAAGGGGGAAACGTCAGGTTTTATTAATAAAAAGGGGGAAAACATCAGGATTTAATAATAATACAGGGAAAAAGTGGGGTGTTATAAAATTTAAAAATACAGGGAAACAGTCAGGATGTTATATAATAATAGAGGGAAACAGTCAGGATGTTATATAATACAGGGAAACAGTCAGGATGTTATATAATAATAGAGGGAAACAGTCAGGATGTTATATAATAATACAGGGAAACAGTCAGGATGTTATATAATAATACAGGGAAACAGTCAGGATGTTATATAATAATACAGGGAAACAGTCAGGATGTTATATAATAATACAGGGAAACAGTCAGGATGTTATATAATAATACAGGGAAACAGTCAGGGTGTTATATAATAATAATACAGGGAAACAGTCAGGATGTTATATAATAATAGAGGGAAACAGTCAGGATGTTATATAATAGAGGGAAACAGTCAGGATGTTATATAATAATAGAGGGAAACAGTCAGGATGTTATATAATAATAGAGGGAAACAGTCAGGATGTTATATAATAATACAGGGAAACAGTCAGGATGTTATATAATTAATACGGGAAACAGTCAGGATGTTTGAAATTTATAAAGGAAACAGTGAGGATGTTATATAATAATAGAGGGAAACAGTCAGGATGTTATATAATAATAGAGGGAAACAGTCAGGATGTTATATAATACAAGGAAACAGTCAGGGTGTTATATAATAATAGAGGGAAACAGTCAGGATGTTATATAATAATAGACCGAAACAGTCAGGATATTAAAATAATAATACGGGGAAAAACAGTCAGGATGTTTATAATAATACAGGAAAACGTCAGTATGTTATATAATAATACAGGGAAACAGTCAGGATGTTATATAATAATACAGGGAAACAGTCAGGATGTTATATAATAATAGAGGGAAACAGTCAGGATGTTATATAATAATAGAGGGAAACAGTCAGGATGTTATATAATAATACAGGGAAACAGTCGGGTGTTTATAAAAATTTAATAAGGGGAAACAGTCAGGATGTTATATAATAATAGAGGGAAACAGTCAGGATGTTATATAATACAGGGAAACAGTCAGGGTGTTATATAATAATAGAGGGAAACAGTCAGGATGTTATATAATAATACAGGGAAACAGTCAGGATGTTATATAATAATACAGGGAAACAGTCAGGATGTTATATAATAATAGAGGGAAACAGTCAGGATGTTATATAATAATACAGGGAAACTTTCCATTGGGTGAGTAAGCAGAGGATGTGGAAAGTTTGTGCCCCCCCTCCGTCGGGCTCTGCTTCTCTTGTGCATGGCATCGCCCAGCAGAGCCATCACGCTGCCGCAGGGCGTCCTCGGGGCAGTTTAGTGGTTTGTGGTTTTTTACACTTGATGAGGAGAGATCCCCTGGAGGAGGCGCCGCTGAAGCAAATGCACAAAACAGCGGCTGACACCACAGGGACAGATGGGCACAACCGACATCGCCTCAAGGGCCACAGGGTCACATTTTAACCAGTCCCCAGAGCTACAATGAAACCTATAGAGATATTTGTAGAGGCCATAGGCTGAGGTTCCACTGGGGGTCCCGGAGCCGAGACGACGGGTAGGCAGAGGTGGGTGACCGTCTAGGGTGCTACATCTGCCAGTCAGGGAGGGGGCGCAGGTGAGGAGCGGGCTCAGGAGCGGTCACAGCCGGCACCTGCCCTCACAGATGACTCCGATCTCGGCTGCTTAACTACTTAGATCCCGCAGTAACTGTGACTGCGGCATGTTATTGGTTATACAGTGGGGGGCGCCCCAACCCACTTCTGGGGCAGTTATCCCCTGACATATTCGTGGGGTGTGGGCCAGCAGTTACAACAGCCAAGAGCCTTAAAAAGCCCCCAGGCCGCCCATATTACTGCCCCAACACCCACTGCGGGAAGCCAGGGTAATAGGAGAACTGGAACTGCACACTGTTCTGCTATACGTTAATATTGCAGAACAGTCCGGCGATGAGTGGACTCTACTATGGACTGAGCACAGTTACAGAGCTACTGATGTAGCAGAGCTGAGCAGGAAGGTTGGTGCCATAACATTAGCTGTGATTTTCTAGTCCGCTGTCATGGGACAAGAGGAACAAGCACATGATGGACTCATCTCGGCTACATCTACATAGTGCCCCAGTGGTCCAGCTGGTCCCCAGTGCTCAGTGCTGTGGTTATACTGGTGTGACATGTCTAACCCCTGTCAGCGATGTTATGATCAGGGCAGTATATCTCCAACTGTTTTAATACTAGCCCCTGAGATGACACCTTTACCACCGGACCACCAGGGATCAGACACTCCTTCAATTAGAAGACCCCAATGATCAGGAACTGGTTTTAAGGTAACCATAGTCTGTATTTACTGATTAACACAGCAGTTAAATCCGGCCAATCCTTAGAAATCAGGAGAAATAGTCACAACTGGACCACCAGGACTCATACAGCTGCTACCCCTGAGTCGTTCATTCTGGATCATTAGACATTAAGAGCCCCCAGATTACCATGTTTTATGTATTGCTCTCTCTAGACCACCCCAAATCATCTATTGCTTTCACTAGATTTCTATTCATCATTTGTTTTTTGTTTTTTTTGCCAGATCACAAGACATCATTGATAACTTCACCAGCCCACCAGGGATAAGTCATTACAATCACTGGACCACCAGGGATCAGTCATTACAATCACTGGACCACCAGGGATAAGTCATTACAATCACTGGACCACCAGGGATCAGTCTTACAAAACACTGGACCACCAGGGATCAGTCATTACAATCACTGGACCACCAGGGATCAGTCATTACAATCACTGGACCACCAGGGATCAGTCATTACAATCACTGGACCACCAGGGATCAGTCATTACAATCACTGGACCACCAGGGATCAGTCATTACAATCACTGGACCACCAGGGATCAGTCATTACAATCACTGGACCACCAGGGATCAGTAATTACAATCACTGGACCACCAGGGGTCAGTCATTACAATCACTGGACCACCAGGGATCAGTCATTGCAATCACTGGACCACAGGGATCAGTCATTACAATCACTGGACCACCGGGGATCAGTCATTAAAATCACTGGACCACCAGGGATCTCATTACAATCACTGGACACCCAGGGATAGTCATTCAATCACTGGACACCAGGGATCGTCATAGCTTCCCCCTGGACCACCAGGGATCAGTCATTACACTCACTGGACCACCAGGGATCAGTCATTACAATCACTGGACCACCAGGGATCAGTCATTACAATCACTGGACCACCAGGGATCAGTCATTACAATCACTGGACCACCAGGGATCAGTCATTACAATCACTGGACCACCAGGGATCAGTCATTACAATCACCAGCCCACCAGGGATCAGTCATTACAATCACTGGACCACCAGGGATCAGTCATTACAATCACTGGACCACCAGGGATCAGTCATTGCTTTCATTATTCCACCAAGGATTCATCATTTGTTTTACCACGGAACAGTCATATTTTTTCTGAGCCAGCAAGAATTAGTTGTTGCTTTCACTGGTCCACCAGGAGTAAGTCATTGCTATCACTGGACCACCAGGAGTAAGTCATTGCCATCACTGGACCACCAGGAGTAAGTCATTGCTATCACTGGTCCACCAGGAGTAAGTCATTGCTATCACTGGTCCACCAGGAGTAAGTCATTGCTATCACTGGTCCACCAGGAGTAAGTCATTGCTATCACTGGACCACCAGAAGTAAGTCACTGCTATCACTGGACCACCAGGAGTAAGTTATTGCTATCACTGGTCCACCAGGAGAAAGTCATTGCAATCACTGGACCACCAGGAGTAAGAAATTGCTATCACAGGACAAACACGACAAAGTCATTGAAATCACTGAAACACCAGGAATAAGTCATTGCTATCACTGGACCACCAGGAGTAAGTCATTGTATCGGGCCACAGGAGTAAGTCTTTGCATCATGACCCCAGGAGTAAGTTATTGCTATCACCAGGGATCAGCCATTGCTTTAATTGAAACACCATAGATCAGTAATAGCTATCAATGAACCTGCAAAGCTTAGTCATTGCTTCCACTGGACTACCATGGATCAGCCATTGCTTCAGCTAAATCACCATAGATCAGTCATTGTTTTCACTGGACCACCAGGGATCAGTCATTGCCTTCATTGGACCACCAAGGATCAGCCATTGCTTTCATGGGACCACCAGGGATCAGTCATTGCTATTACCGAACCCCCAAAGATCAGTCATTGCTTCCATTGGACCACCAGGGATCAGTCATTGCTTTTACTGGACCACCAGGGATCAGTAATTGCTTCCACTGGACCACCAGGGATCGGTCATTGCTTCCACTTGACCACCAGGGATCAGTCATTGTTTCCACTGGACCACCAGGGATAGGTCATTGCTTCCACTGGACCACCAGGGATCGGTCATTGCTTCCACTGGACCACCAGGGATCAGTCATTGCTTCCACTGGACCACCAGGGATCAGCCATTGCTTCCACTGGACCACCAGGGATCAGCCATTGCTTCCACTCGACCACCAGGGATCCGTCATTGCTTCCACTGGACCACCAGGGATCAGTCATAGGGTCCACTGGACCGCCAGCGATCGGTCATTGCTTCCACTGGACCACCAGGGATCAGTCATTGCTTCCACTGGACCACCAGGGATCAGTCATAGCTTCCACTGGACCACCAGGGATCAGACATTCCTTCCACTGGACCACCAGGCATCAGTCATAGCTTCCACTGGACCACCAGGGATCGGTCATTGCTTCCACTGGACCACCAGGGATCAGTCATTGCTTCCACTGGACCACCAGGGATCAGCCATTGCTTCCACTGGAACACCAGGGATCAGTCATTGCTTCCACTGGACCACCAGGGATCAGTCATAGCTTCCACTGGACCACCAGGGATCAGATCAGAAGCTGATACTGAATTTATACTATTCCTCCTGGCTGACTTCTAGGATTGGGCTCTGTCTAAGCCAGTGACAAGTTCTGGATAAGCATTGCACCACCGGCCACCAGGACAGGCTTTCCACACGTTTCATTGGCGCAGCACGGTTCAGTTGGGCTTCTGAGTCTGCGGCCAGTCACTTCTCCACCGATGCCACTGGAACCATTAACCCCTTGTGCTGGGATGTCTGGAATCTGCGCCCTGGAGAATCAACATGAGAAGGAAACACAACTTAGTAATTAGCGTCTTGGAGGAGACGTGATTTCCCAGACATGTTGTTTGCTGCGGTGATGAGGTCACATCCAGGATCTGCTGCTGTTGTCTTTCCTTCTTGTTCCCCATTTACCTTTTTATTTCAGGGGTTTGAAGGGCCCTGAAACCCAGAGTACAAACATTTATAATCTAACAATGGGGGGAATCACACATGTTCCTCTGGGCCCCTGACCACCTTTCCCCGAGCTGTCTGCTGGTTCATCTGCAGACAGGCAACTTCCGGAAGCCATCAGGCTTGGGCTCCGGAGTCCTCCCGCCCGAGCAGCGGCACTTTCATCCGATATACGAACAAGTGTAAAGTGAAAACCTGGAAATCACGGTGCGGGGAGGGGTAGCAAGTCTGGGGGTCCCTCAAATCCAGTGTCCAGAGGGGGAGCCATGTGCTGCATAACTATTGACTCTCCCGGTCTCCTGCACCATCGCCTCCCTCTCCTGCCCATCAGACTTCCCGGTCTCCCTGCAAACCCTCAGACTCTCCCGGCTCCCGCACCATGACCTCCCGGGGTCCTGGGCCCCCTCAGCTCTCCCGGGTCTCCTGCCCCATCAGACTCTCCCGGTCTCCTGCTCCATCAGACTCTCCCGGTCTCCTCACCATAAAAACTCTCCCCCTCCTCCCCATCAACTACCCGGTCTCCTGCCCCATCGACCTCCCGCTCCTTTCCCCTCAACTCTCCCGGTCTCCTGCCCCCGCCCCCCCTTTTTGACCTTTTCCCCCTCTCTTCACCATCAGTCTCTCCCGGTCTCTTGCACCATCAGACTCTCCCGGTCTCTTGCACCATCAGACCTCCCGTTCCTCCCACAACTCTCCCGGTCCCCTTTTCACCCTCAACCTCCCCTTTTCCCGCCCATCAGGCTCTCCCGGTTTCCTGCCCATCGACTCTCCCTCTTGCACCCTCACTCTCCGGTTTGCACCTCAGACCTCCCGGTCTCCCCCCCGCAATCAACTTCCCCGGTCTCCTGCACCTCCAAAATTCCCGTCTCCCTTCACCTCAGACCTCCCCGGTCCCCCTTCACCATAAGCTCTCCCCCTCCCCCCTTTTCACCATCGTCTCTCCCGGCTCCTGCACCCTCATACTCCCCGGTCTTTGCACCATCAACCTCCCCCTCCCTGCACCATCAACCTCCCGGTTCCAAAAAAAAAAAAAAAACCCCCCATCTCTTCCCCCGGGTTTTCCCGCACCTCAGACCCCCCGGTCTCCTGCACCAAGTCTCTCCGGCTCTTTCCCTCAGACTCTCCGGTTCCCCGCACCATCAGACTTCCCCTTCCCGCACCAACAGTCTCTCCCCCGTTCTCCCGCTCCATCCCAATCTCCCGCCCCTTTCACCATCATCCTCCCTCCCCCTGAAACCCATCGTCCTCCCCGGTCTCCTGCACCATCAGTCTCCCCTCTCTTGCCCATCATCTCTCCCGTCTTTTGCACCATCAACTCTCCCTTCCCCCTTGCACCATCAACTTCCCCCGCTCCTGCCCTCGACTCTCCCGGTCTCTTGCACCATCAGACTCTCCCGGTCTCTTGCACCATCAGACTCTCCCGGTCTCTTGCACCATCAGACTCTCCCGGTCTCCTGCACCATCAGTCTCTCCCGGTCTCCTGCACCAGCCGTCCTCCTGTCTCTTGCCCATCATCCTCCCGTCCTTCACCATCAATTTCCCTCTCTGCACCTCAAAATCTCCCGTCTTTGCACCATCATCTCTCCCGTCTTTGCACCATATTCCCCCCCCCTCTCCTCACCACAGTCCTCCCGTCTCTTGAAAACCCTCATCGCTCCGGGTTTTTCACCATCAGTCTCTCCCGTCCTTTCACCCTAGTCTCCCCGTCTCTTGCAACCCTCAGACCTCCCGGGCCCGCACCACAACCCCCCTCCCGCACCCACAAACTCTCCCTTCCTGCACCATCAGACCTCCCGGGGCTCCCTGCACCATCGCCTCTCCCGGGGGCCCCTTTGCACCATCATCTCTCCCGGGCTCCCCGCACCCATAAAAAGGGCTCCCCATCAACCTCCCGGTCTCTTGCACCATCAGTCTCTCCCGGTCTCTTGCACCATCAGACTCTCCCGGTCTCTTGCACCCAACTCTCCCGGGTTTTGCACCCTCAACCTCCCCGGGGCTCTTGCACCATCAGCTCTCCCGGGCTCTGGCACCATGAATCTCCCCCGGTCTCCCGCACCCCTCAGAACTCCCGGTCTCTTGCACCATCAGACTCTCCCGCTCTCTTGCACCATCAGCTTCCCCCTCTTTCACAAAACCCCATTTTCCCCCCCCCCCTTCCTCTCCCGGTCTCCTGCACCATCAGACTCTCCCTTTTTTTACCTTTCCCCCTCTTCCCTATTCCCCCTTTTTCCCCCCATCCCCTCTCCTCCCCATCTTCCGCCCACCATCAATTTCCCTCCTCACCTCTTTTTTCCACCTCCTCCCCCCTCTTCAAAACTCTCCCGGTTCCTGCAACCCTCAGCTTCCCGGCTCCTGCACCATCATTCTCCCGGGCTCTTGCACCCCCAGCTCCCCGCTCCCTTTACATTAGTCTCTCCCCGGGCTCTTTCACCCAGACTCCCGTCTCTCACAAACGTCTTCCCGTCTCTTGCAACCCTCAGCCCCCCCTTTTCCCCGCCCCCCCCCTCATCTCTCCCGGTCTCTTGCACCATCAGTCTCTCCCGGTCTTGCACCAAACAGCCCCCGGGGCCTCTTCACTCAGGCTTTCCCGCCCTTTCCCTCAGCCCTTCCCCCGGCTCTCACCTCATCTCTCAGTCTCTTGACCAAAAAGCTCTCCGGGGCCCCTTTTACCATCATCTCTCCCGTCTCGCACCATCAATCCCGGCCTGCCCACCCCCTTCCCGGCCCCTTGCACCCTCAGTCTTTCCCCGGTTCTTCACCATCAGACCCCCCCCTTTCTCATGCACATAGTCTCCCCCCCGGGTTTCCCGGGCCACCATCAAAAATGTCCGGTCTCTTCCCCACCATCGATTTTCCCCGGTCTCCTGCCCCATCAGACTCTCCCGGTCTCCTGCACCATCAGCTTCTCCCGGTCTCTTGCCCCCCATTGGGCCCTCTCCCTGGGGGTCTCCGGCCCATCGTTTTCCCCCCGGTCTCCTTGCACCCATCAGCCCTTTTCCCCGGTCTCTTGCCCCATCGGGACCCCTCCCCGGTCTCTTGCCCCCATCAAAACTTTTCCCGGTTTTTTTGGGCACCATCAGACCCCTCCCGGCCCTCTTGCACCATCAGACCCCTCCCGGTCTTTTTAAAAACCCCTTCAGTTTTTTCCCCGGTCTCCTGAAAACCATCAGACTCCCCCGGTCCCCGGGGCACCATCAGACTCCCCCGGTTCCTGCCTTTAAAGTCTTCCTGGTCTCCTGCCCCTTTCAGACTCTCCCGGGTCTTTTTCCCCCCTCTTTCCTCCCAGCTTCTAGAACACAGAGGGTTTTCCACTATTCTATTTCCCCCAAAAAATTTAATTGAAATATGATGTCACCTACTGATGCCTCAGACACTCTATTAGGGTTTCCCTCTTCCCTCTGAGCACAGGTCCCTTTGGTCCTTTAAAAAAAGTAAAAAGGGTTTGGCCCCCCAAACCCTGGCCATTGCCCCAAATCAAACTGAGAAAAGTCAATCCCCCTGCGCAGAGGAAAGCATTGAAAAACCCACACAAGGCATCTGTGCCCCCCAAAAGCGCCTTTGCCCCCCCCCTGCTGATCCCCAAGTACAGCTCCGTGTCCCAGAATCCCCCAGCACTTCCTGCGCACAATCCAAATATGATATTTGATGAAAATTTACCCGGTTTTTACTATTAAATCCATGGGGTTTTATGTCCTGCTGCTGGAGGTGGGGATGCCAATTATCTCTGGGATCTCCATCCATCTCTACAAATTTTCAGTCCCCCAAATGAGCGGCTTTCCCCTTAACCTTTTTTGGTTTTCCAATCGCACATCTTTTATAAAAATCAATTATCCAATAATATCCCGAGAAATTTTCATCCGCTTCCCGTTTCCCTTTTTTAAATTTTTTCATTTATTTCCCTTTTTTCTAATTTTCCCCAAAGGGGGAATTAATGTTTCCCCATGGGTCCCGAGCACCCGGGGGGCGAAGAAATTTATTTAGATGGGGTCTGTTTTAGGTCCAAATTTCTGCCAAAAATTTTCTCCTGTGTAATATCCTTTGGAGAAATCTTTTTTGGTAAAATTCTTTTTAACCCGCAATGGGGGGGATTTTAAACCCCTTACTAGAAGCAGCAAACCCTGGAGGGGAAAATTTAGAGGGAATAATGAGCAGTGAGCTGTACTCCCCGCCCCTGGGGGGGTTTTAAAAAATTACTAGAAGGCCCGCAGCATGGAGGAAATTATAGGCAAAATTCCCCGGAGTGTGCGTGACTCCCGCACCCGGGGGGGGTATAACACTTACTTGTAGAAACCCCGCAGCATGGAGGAATTATAGGGCCAAATCTGAGCGTTTTTAGCGTGACTCCCGCACTGGGGGGGGAATAAACCCCTTACTAGAAGCAAGCAGGGAGGTGGGAGGCTTTTTAGAAAACCCCCCCCTGAGCAGTGTTTTGCTGTGGGCTCCAGCCCCTGGGGGGGGATATAACAATTACTTTGAAAGAAACCCCGCAGCGGAGGGAAAAATTATTTGAGCAGTACCCCGAAAAGTGTAGCCTTTAAATCCAGCACTGGGGGAGAAATAAAACTTACTAGAAGCAGGCAGCATGGAGGACTTATAGGCAGTACTGACCCGTTAGCGGGGGCTCCCGCCCCTGGGGGATATAAAAACCCTTTCCC
>JAODAL010085312.1:0-10632 GCA_025379985.1 Phyllomedusa bahiana
GTTGGTGTCAGTAACAATAGGTTTTTTTCCCCGGACGGTCGTAGTGTTGGGGGGAGGCCCCCCCATGTTCCCGGGCCCCGGGTTTTTGGGCCCCCCCCTTAGGGCTGAAAAAGGTTTTGGATGGATGGATGCAGCCCTTTCAAAGCTATGGAAGTCACCCCAAAATATTAATATGGCTCAGATGCACAAAACTTATTCATAAATGTTATGAAACAATCTTGTATTTAAGAAAATTTTTTGTTTGTTTTCACTTTATTTTTTCTGGGGGCGACAAAACTTTTGTCTTGCCAAAATCTGATTTTCGGGTTTTCCTTAAATGATCAATATTTAAAGCAGTGAAGCAAATTTATTTTCGTTAAAAAAAACCTCATTGGGATTTTTTCAGCTTGCTATGAGTCTTTCCAAAAAACCAGGGTTAAATTTTTAAGTCGGGTTAAAAGCTTTGGGTTTCCCACAACATGGATAAGCGACAGAATTCTGTCGGGGACTGAACGCAGACGTTTGCCACAAGCGCTGTACCCAAAAATTGAACTTTGTAGTGTGACAACCCAAGTTTTCGGCCGCCACTTGGTTCGCCCGGGATCACCCGCTTTGGGGATCGCCGCTTTGGGTTAAAGGGATTGGCACCCAATTTTTAGCTTTGTTTTAACTGGCCTCACCGGTTTATTCAGGCACAGGTATTAAACAAAAAAACAACAAAAAAAAAACCTTGGCCGTCGGGGCCACTAACTAAACATTTTTAGTAGAGCGCCCTTCTCCCAATGACCTCGCACCATACACACTTTCCCACACTGAGGTCAGACTTTCACCAAGTCTCTGTGGGAACAAGAGCCTCTCCCCAAACCCTCTGCTCCTGCCAGCTCCCTTTTATGTTTTGGGTATTTAAGGTAGCTAAAACTTCTTGTATTTTAGGCTTTGATATGCTTCTACCTTGCAATTTTTGCACACCCCCATATGAAGTAAACCCCAGACCATGATCTTTTTACCACCAATCTTAATTTTTCTGGGTGTATCTTGGGTCCAGAGGGCCCAGCAGGGCCCTCATTTTGCGGCAGTGTGGGAAATTTAACTGAGATATCTGAGAAAAACCCCCTTCTGCCATTTTCCAGCGTCACCTTTTAGCAGGGTGTGGGCCCGGGTAAAGCCACATGGGTTTTTTTAAATTTCCTTTTTTAAGTGCTGGGTTTGGGCACTGATTTAACCATAGAGGCCATTTTGAGAGAGAAAACCCACCAAACGTTCAAGTTGACAAAGGGACTTGAGGTGACCAGGCTTTTTGGAGCTGTGGAAGTGGAAAAAGGGCTGACTTTTTTTTTTTCGAACCCAAAAAACGTTTCCTCCTAGCAGTTGTCTTGCAGGGGGCTGCCGGGGCCTGGGCTGTCAAAAACATCTTATCTCTTCAAACTTTTTTTATATTCTTTTACTTTAAACTGAACACTTTTAAAGGTCCATCCCCTTGCGGGATTGGGCTGAGCCCCTTGATAATAAGGCTTTGGTCACAGGTGGATTTTGGGTTTGTTTCAAAGGGCACTTTTCAATAAGTAAAGGGGCTGGGGGGCTGGGGGTTTTTTATACACCTCATAATTAACCGATCAATTACTGAGCACAGGGGAGGCTGTAAAATGATTGGGCATTATAACAAGGGGGACAAAAAATTTTTTTGCCAAAAACTGACCTTTCTTGTTCCTTGATATGAGTCATTCTTGAAACCAAAGTGAATTTTGTCCCGGTTTTTTAAACTTTGGTTTTTACAAAAAGGATAAGCGACAGAATTCTGTCAGGGAGTATATCACACATTTCAGAAGTGATTTTACTTTTTTTTCCATATCCGGTCAGCGCATTCTTTAGTGTGGATGCGTGATACCATAACTAGGCCCCAAATACTTGGCTTCAGGGGGTTTTGTCTCCTACAAGGAAGTTTTTTTAAATTCAAAATTTTCCTCAAAAAAAAGTGACTTTGCAATATGTTTTTTTTCCTTTAAGTGTCCCCCCTTTTCCCTGATACCCCCTCTTGTATAGGCTGATCATCCACAGGTCGTATAGGTACAGCCCTGTTCAACTCCCCTGATAGGGGTCAGTGCTGGTCACTATGCTACAGCCTGTTGTCCAGCAGCTCGCATGCAAGCCAGTAGAAGCCATAAAACCATAAACACTGAATTCAAACATGCAATGAGAAAACAGGATGAGGTAGGGGGAAACGCTGTAGGAGACAACCCCTTTAAGGAAATCTTCTTTATGGGAGGACATATTAGGATATAAAACTCACGTTTTTAAAGGGATCTGCAGGGAGGAAAGGGGCCAAACCCCCAGCAACTTGTATCCAACCCTCGTGAAGACTTACAAAAAACGTTTGACCTCTGTCATTGCCAACAAAGGATATATAACAAAGTATTGAGATGAACTTTGGAATTGACCAAATACTTATTTTCCACCATAATTTGCAAATAAATGCTTTCCAAATTGGACAATGTGATTTTCTGATTTTGTTCACTCATTTTGTGTCTCATAGTTGAGGTCTACCTTTTGATGAAAATTTACAGGCCTCTCATCTTTTTAAGTGGGAGAACCTGCACAATTAGTGGCTGATTAAGTACCTTTTTCCCCACTGTAATAACATCACTGTTGGTCCCCTGCGATACTCTTCTGTTTTTTAGAAGGGAGAAACGTGTCAGGATTGGGTTGTTTTTCGGTAGTTTTGTGCCTTTTTAATATCGTGGGTCCTTTTTCTTGGGCATTGACAATAAGTCATAGTATACTTTGAGTTTCCTCCCTAAGTGTGGCTGCTCTTGTTAGGGCGACTACCCTGCTGCTAGATAGGGATATATAGGGATAGTGATAGATTTTTTATCATATTGCCCATTTAGCTCTATTTTGAGCATGTATTTTTCTGTATACCGTACTCGGAGATGGTGAGACCCGTGTTCCTGTATGCATGAGACATAATAATAATTTTTATTTATATAGCGCCAACATAGTCCACAGCACTTTACAATTTAGAGGGTATACATGAAGACATTATACATTAAAAGAACTTACAAATGAGACACAAGGTGAGAGGATCCTGCTCGCGAGAGCTTACAATCTATTATGGTGTATAGGTGAGACAAAGGTTAAGAAAATGCTAAGTTTACAATGGTCCAGCCATGTTACATAAATAGGGAGGGGTTTTACATAAAATTGGGTGACCCTGGCCCACCCTGACAGTACATCTATTTACAGATAAAGTGTGCCTGTGAGTACCCTAGTGTTGGGAGTGACAGAAGAGGGGTGATAGCAGGTGGGGGTTCGCAATTAGGGATCTTGGGTATGCCAGACTGGGGAAATGTGTTCTTAGGGCCCTCTTAAAAACTGTGAGGGTTGTGAGTGTGCCTGATTGTCCGCGGTAGCATGTTCCCAGATAATTAGCGCCGCACGTTTAAATCTTTGAGCGGGCATGGGGGTTGGGATGACTGAGACATGTAATCTGTACACACAGAGGGGAGGCAGGGGTAGGGTGGTAGACGAGATGAAAAAGGAAATGTAGGGGGGGTGAGCGCTGTGGAAGCTTTTGGGAGGGGTGATGAGTTTATGTTGTATTTGAAACGAATAAGCAGCCGTGCAGTGACAAAACCCAGAGTAGAGGGCATCATTATAGGGGCTGGAAAAAAAGGGAAACCCTGGCTGCTGCATTCGGACAATTAGGGGGGAAGTTTGCAGAGTGGGAGACCAAAAAGCAGGGATTTTCAGTAGTCAAGACGAGAATAAATGAAGCAACAATGAAGGTTTGAGCTTTTTTTACTGGAAAAAAGGGAAATTGGAGAATTTTTGGGGGGGCAGATGCAAGGGGGCAAGGGATGGATATGGGGGGTTTAAAGACAGTTTTAAAAAACTAGTATTCCCCTAAGACGGGGGGCCTCGCCTAATTATGGGGGTGCCACAAACGGGAACAAAAAATAGCAGGGTGGGGTTTGGGTTTAGAAGATGGGGAGAAAGAGAAGAAGTTGGGGTTTTTTGAGGTTTAGTGTCAGAGGGAAGAGGACATATGTCAAGCCCGGGCGAAGTCACTGGTGTTTGTACGGGGCTGGGTGATGTTCGGGGGGAATGTATAGTTGAGTGTCATCAGCTAGAATGGTACGGAAGCCAACTGCGAGGTTTTGTCCAATGGGGGATGGTAGAGTAAAAAAAAGGAAGGACCTTGAACCTTTTCTAAAACCCCCGAACAAAAGGGAAAGGGGATAGGAGGTAAACCGGAAAATGGACATGAAGGAGCGATCAATGGTAGGGAAGAAAACCCAAAGGGGGAGCGTGTCCTGGGGGGCCAAAGGGTTGCTGACATGCTGAGGAAAGGTGGTGACCACGTGCCCCAAATGTGCAGAGAGGGTCCGGAAAAGCACAACGAGTTTTTTGCCCGTATTCAGCATGTGGAGGTCATTAAGCTTAATAAAGCTTTTTTGGGGAGTGTAGGGTGGGGAAAAACGGGGGGGTTGTAAGGACAGAAGATTATACAGAGAGATAGCGGATTAGGCGAAGTAGCTAAGCGTTTCCCAAAAGTTTAGATAAGGGCAGATTAGAGATTGTCGGTATTGGGAGGCATGTGGGTCCGAGAGGGGTTTTTTAAATAAGTGGTTTTATGGCATGTTTAAAAAATGAAAGATCCCCGTAGAGGAAAAAGGGGAAGAGAGTAAGGTGAGAATATAGGGTGAAAATGGACTGGAAAGGTGGGGGGGAATGGGGGGCACAACAGGTGGTGGGGGGCTGTCAGGAAAGCCTGGACAATTCTTTTTCTGTCGTTGGGTCAAGGGCGAGAGCAAATAAAGGGGGTGCCAGAGGGGGCGGTGGTGTTACTTGAGGATGAGATGCAATGTTTTGCCGGTACTGTCTATTTTGTCTTTTAAGTGAGTGGCTTCAGTATACCTCTACACGGTGGTTTACATGTCTTTTTTACGAAGGGAATTTATAACATGTCCCAGAACCGGAGTTGGCCCCTGGCCCTACTTTTAAACTTGGTTTTTTTTTTTTGTTTTGAGGTTTGGTTTGTTCTATTTGAAGGGGTGTCTTCTTTATTAAAATTTAATATATTTTTTTAATGTTTGTTTTAAAATTGGGTCTAATGACTATTTTTTATGAAATGCTATCAAATAAAGTCTTTTTCATGTAACACTAGCAGACTATAAGACAAAAAATGCAATGTTTTATAAAGCATTTTAATGTTAAAAGTAATAAAGATAAAAAAATTATATAAAATATTACCTTGTAAAAGTTACTGACCCCCTTTTTAAAGTTATCCTTCTTTAAAACCCCAGGGTTAAAAGCTGTAAAATGAAGCCCAAAAAAAAACAATGGCAGAACTCCCTTTTTTTTCCCCCCTTTTTTCCCAGGGCCCAATGCAAAAAAAAAACTATGGAAAACCGTGCCCCCCCAAAAAGCCCGATGAGAACTAGGGGGGTTTTGAACCCAAAAAGGGGGGTTTGGACTTCTGGAAGGTTTTTCCTGTGCCCCTACTTTGGAGGCTTTCCCAATGCAACATGGCCCCCACCAAATCTGGTTAAAACCCAAAATAGCGCCCCCCCCCTTGTACACCCTACCTTGCCCCCAAACGCATTTTAAAACCCACATATGGGGGAAATTCCCGGGAATTTGGGTTTAAAATTGCTTAACAAAAAAAGGTGGTTGTTTTCCCGGGGTTTCCCTTGTAAAAATGAAACCTTTTCAGCAAAAATTTTTTTGGAAAAAAATTGTTGGAAAAAAAAAAAATTTTTTTTCCTTTTTCATTTGCCAAATGCTAAAAAATTGTGAAACCCCTCACTGCACCCCTGGAATATTCTTTAAATGGGTGTAGTTTCCAAAAATGTGTTTTTTTTGGGGGGGGTTTTTAAAGTTTTTAATCACCTTAGGGGGGCCTGCAAACCTATAATGGTCCCTAAAAAAAAATTGAATTGAAAATGAACCCCCGATGTTGAGTTGCAATTCTTGGTCCCCATCCCACCAAGGTTTGGTGAGTAATGGATAAAAATTTAAAATATGCCCAAAAAAAAGTGAAAAATTTTACCTCCACTTTGCTTTAATTTTGTTAAATTTCCTAAAGGGTTAAATTTTCCCAAACGCCGGGTTTTAAATTCTTTAAGGGGTGTAAAGTTTTCCTTAGAGGGGGGATTTAAAGAGGGATCTAACTTTCAGGGGGCCCCCCAAAACCTTTTCAGAAAAGGGGCGGGGGCCCAAAAAAAAAAACTATGTTGCAAATTTTCTGAAAAATCCCCCCAAAAATTTAGGGGGTGTCTTCCCTTTCTTTAAAAAAGTGGTTTACATTTTCATTCTTGTGAGGCAGGGGGAAGGGAGAGGATTCACAGCCCTTTAACCTCCTGCAATGGTTCTCGTGCATGCGAGTTGTCACCTCCCCTTCCGGCTCCCCAAAAAACCTTGTAAACCAGAAAAACCCGCATTTCTGTTTGCAGTTATTTCATACGCCTTTAACTGATGAAACAAAAGGTAAAGAATGCACTTGCCCCCCCCTCTGTTAAAACAGGCAGGGGGTAAAAAGGGTATGTTATATGGGGGATTTTGGGGACAGATTTTTATAAGGGGTGTGTTATGGGGGTGATGGGAGCAACTGTATTAGGCTGTGTTATACTGGGAGAGTGAATCTAGCAGCTAGAGACTCAGTAATCCTTCACATAGGGCTGGGAGATGAGCATAGAACGAAGCTCAGAGAGCCTTTATCATACAGATACAACCATAACAACAAGCTGAGGCAACTAGTTTCACTTTCATTTTTCACAGGTTTAAATGAAGGTTTAACACAGATAAATGCAAGGTTATGCACATGGGGAGGAAAAATCCATTACATGACTACATGTTAAATGGAAAAAGGCTGGGTAAAAGTGACATGGAGAAGGACTTGGGAATCCTGGTGGACAGTAAACTTAATTGTAGCAGCCAGTGTCAGACAGCAGCTGCCAAGGCAAATAGGATCATGGGGTGCATTAAAAGGGGCATAGAGGCACATGATGAGAATATTATTCTCCCATTATACACGTCACTGGTTAGACCACACATGGAATATTGTGTACAGTTTGGGCACCAGTGCACAGGAAAGGACATTGTAGAGCTTGAACAGTACAAATGGAAGTGACAAAATATTAAAAGGACTGGGTGGACTACAATACCCAGAAAGATTAGCAAGATGGGGTTATTTAGTATTAGAGAAAAGACGGCTTTCGGGGGACATAATAAATATGTTAAATACAACAAAGGTCAATATAGAGATCTCCTCCAAGATTTATTTATACCCAGGGCTGTATCTAGAACAAGGGGGCATCCTCTACGGTCTTGAGGAACGAAAGTTTCTACATAAACATAGAAAGGGATTCTTTACTGTAAAGAGCAGTGAACTGTGGAACTCTCTGCCAGAGGAACCTGTCATGGTGAATTTACTAACAGAGTTCAAAAAGGGTTTGGATGCATTTCTGGAGACTAATAATATAACAGTTTATAGTGTCTAGGATTCTGTGAGAGGGGTCATTGATCCAGGGGTTTTTCCGATTGTCAGATTGGAGTCGGGAAGAATTTTTCCCTAAAATGAGGACAATTGGCTTCTTACCTCATTGGGGTTTTTTGCCTTCCTCTGGATCAACACCTTGGCACAACAGCTGAACTGGATGGACGCTTCGTCTTTTTTCAGCCTTACAAACTATGAAACTATGAAACAGCTCAGAGGGGAGTAAGCACAGAGTGCAGGCAGCCAATCACAGCACAGGGGGAGTGTCCCATCACATGAATGAAATATCAGTCAGCCAATCACAGAAAAGGGAAAGTGGCCCCACCCCAGGTTGTAATTTTAGGTGTAGAACACAGAGATTAGCTGATATCTGCTATACTAAATGATTAAGGTAATGCAAATCATTGCAAAAGTGCTTATTTTTACTGTTCCCATCATTACAGATATGATCTTTGTAGTGAGAAATCCCCTTCAATTTATACATATTTATTATGTCACGCAAAGTCGTCTTTTCTCTAAACTAAATAACCCTAATATTGCTAATCTTTCTGGGTATTGCAGTCCACCCAGTTCTTTTATTATTATTGTTGCCTGCCTTTGTACCTGTTCAAGCTCTAGAATGTCTTTCCTGTGAACTGGTGCCCAAAACTGTACACAATGTTCCATGTGTGGTCTGACCAGTGACTTGTATAGTGGGAGAATAATGTTCTCATCATGTGCCTCTATGCCCCTTTTCATACACCCCATAATCCTGTTTGCTTTGGCAGCTGCTGCCTGACACTCGCTGCTACAATTAAGTTTACTGTCCATCAGGATTCCCGAATCGTTCTCCATGTCACTTTTTCCCAGCGTTTTTCCATTTAACATATAATCATGTAATGGATTTTTCCTCCCCATGTGCATAACCTTGCATTTATCTGTGTCAAACCTCATTGTGCCACTTTTGCCCGGGGCCCCCAATTATCCATATCCCTTTGTAATAAAACATTAAACCTCTTTTGTGGGTTTATTAAATTTTTCAGAAACTTAGTAACATCCTGAAAAAAATTGAATTTTATGCGCAAAACCCTGTAATAAGATAATTTAAAAAAAAAATTTAACCCTTGGTACCCCATGTTTAAAAGGGATCCCGTCCCGAGTTGTTTAAGGGTTTAAACCCCACCCTTTGTTTTTTTTTATCAACCGCCCCCTTTTTATTTTTTTATTTTTTACAAAAGTTTAAATTTTCCAATAAATTTCATTTCCATTTCACAATTTGTGTCCCCGGCCCCCAATTTTTTGTTTAGTTTTTCACAAATTTTTTTTTTTTTTTTATCCTTTTTTTTAGAAACCCGAAAATGTGGGCAAAAAGGTTTTAAAAGTTCAAAAGGGGGGGTGAAAAAATTTTTGCAAGGGACTTTATCTCTACAGGTGGGTTTTTAAGATGGTTTTTTAAAAATTCCCCTTTTTCCATGGGGTTTTTATTATATTTGGGGACCTATAGCAGACCTAGTAAAATTATATTATTGTTATTACCCCCATGTATATCTAACCATAATTTTTCCACATGTTCATTTCCTGTATCTATATCTTCCCGCAGTGTTGGTTTCAGACAGGATTTTACATAGAGACATACACCTTCCCCTTCCGGTGTTTACATTCACTTCTAAATAGACTGTAACCCTGTAAGTTAACCATCCAGTCGTAGCTCTTGTCTAGCCATGTCTCGGTTATCCCCACTATGTCATATTTTTCTTCAGCAATTAATAATTCTAGTTCATTTATTTTGTTGGTCAGACTCCTGGCATTGGTTACAAATGGTGCTGTTACCTTCTGCTCCATTCCTATCACATTTTCCACACTGGGAGCCACAAACCCCCTCTGTAGGCAGAAACGTCTTTCGGTGCCCACTGTCAACAGACTTGGCGGTCATTAAGGGGTTAACATCATAATGAACATGACTATTTTTACCTTAAGGACTAAACATTTTTTGGGTTTTTTTTCCATCACATTCCCAGAACTTTTTTATTCTACTGTTGCTGTACGAAGGCTTGTATTTTTTAGAAAGAAATGTATTTTTCAATGACACCAGCTTCTTGTTTAAGTTTTGTAAAGTCCTTGTAGGGGCTTGGATAAACAGTTCTGCCATTGTTTTTTGCATTTTAAATTTTGTTTCGTTCACTGTGTCTTGTACATGATGTGTTACCATTATTTTGTGAGCTGGTGTAATCACAGTAGTACCGAATACATATACAGTGGGTATGGAAAGTATTGAGACCCCCCTTACATTTTTCACTCTTTGCTTCATTGTGGCCATTTGGTAAGATCAAAAAAGTTCATTTTTTTGCTCATTAATGTGTACACTGCATCCCATCTTGAAAGAAAAAAACAGAAATGTAGATATTTTTGCATATTTATTAAACAAGATAAACTGAAATATCACATGGTCATAAGTATTCAGACCCTTTGCTCAGTATTGAGTAGAAGCACCTTTTTGAGCTAGTACAGGCATGAGTCTTCTTGGGAATGATGCAAGTTTTTCACACCTGGATTCAGGGATCCTCTGCCATTGTTCCTTGCAGATCCTCTCCACTTCCCTCAGGTTGGATGGTGAACATTGGTGGACAGCCAATTTCAAGCCTCTCCAGAGATGCTCAATTGGGTTTAGGTCAGGGCTCTGGCAGGGCCAGTCAAGATAGGGCACAGAGTTGTTCTGAAGCCACTGCTTTGTTATTTTAGCTGTGTGCTTAGGATCATTGTCTTGTTGGTAGAAGAACCTTTGGCCCAGTCTGAGGTCCAGAGCACTCTGGAAGAAGGTTTCATCCAGGATAGCTCTGTACTTGGCTGCATTCATCTTTCCTTCATCTTTTCCTTCAATTGAAATCAGTCATCCTGTCCCTGCAGCTGAAAAACATCCCCATAGCATGATGCTGCCACCACCATGTTTCACTGTTGGGATTGCATTGGGCAAGTGATGCTGCTTAGAATTAACACCATGAAAACACTTAAAAATTAGTTTTTCTTTCTGCACATTTGAAGAACCATATTTTTTTTTTTTAATTGTCATTGTAGCTATTTGAGGGCTTATTTATTGTGTGATGAGTTTTCTTTTTCAATGGGATCATTTTTGGGTATTTATTACCATTTTTTTTAACTTTGTTCTTTTATTTGTGGCATGA
>JAODAL010085313.1:0-10632 GCA_025379985.1 Phyllomedusa bahiana
ATTTCCCCAAAAGCGGAGCTTGAGATAAGTTTTTTCTAGGCTTTGAAAACACTCTTGTGCCTCAAGTGAGAGTTCATTGGTGTAAATAATGTCCCTGAAAGAATAGTGTAAAATTTGCATAAGACTGGAGGCATTGGATATCCATTGACAACAGAAAGACGAGGCCTAGAAATCCTTGTAGTTGTTTTAGATTGTTCGGTGAAGAAATGAGCATCACAGCTTTTTCCCGATCATCGGTAAGGTGTTTAGTACCCTGTGATATGCAATGTCCGAGGAATACAACTTTCTTAGAACACCATTGGAGCTTGGACTGTGAGACTTTGCAGTTGATTGATGCCAAATGTTGAGGAAGACTCAAAGAGCTTGATTGACAAGTTGGAAAATCAGTTGCACACAAGAGAATATCATACATGTCCTGCAGGGCTTGAGTCAATTGGTTGGGTGAGTTCTGTGAAGCATCCTCGTCCAGGTGGGCTGAGTACCACGATAAGTGAAAGCAGAAGGGTATTGATAGTCCTTGTGTAGTGGGACACAGAAGAAGACATTGCAGAAACCATAGACTTTGAAGTTTGCAGCTGAAGAAGGTACTTGGTTGAGGAGAACATGAGCTTTGGGGACCATAGGGTTCTCATAATCCGTGACAGCAATGACTGCTCCTGAGTCCTGAACCAAATGGTATTTTGGAGGTTCACCAGGGATAACTTTTCTTGTGAACAGGGGTGTATTTGCAGGAGAAATGCAGATAATGAGCACCTCATTATCCAGGAATGTTCTGATTGTGACTCCAGAGATTGTTCTTGATCATGCTTAAAGGGATATTGAGGCAAGCGAGGCAGGGTAGCATCCTCTTTCAGGAAGACATGTACAGGTGAGACTGGAAGGATGCCCACATCATCAGGACCTTTAGACCAAACTTCAGGAGGTACTTGTGTCAAAAGTTCAGGAGGTATTGCTTGATGTGGATAAAGCATGTGAAGTGCAGGAACAGCTTGTAGAGCTTCATGTGAAATTGGAGTATTGTAGTCCAAATACATTCCAGAAGAATCATATATGATAGTAGCATTCATCGTTTTCAGAAGATCAGCTTCAAGCAGATTAGTTGGGTAAGTAGAAGAGATAAGTGGTTCAGACAGGAGTCCATGATGTCCAATTGGCACAGGGTAGGTTAATCAAGTCTGTGTTGGTCGTCCATCCACTTCAATGCATGAAATGTAGTCAGGAGAAAGTATGACGTCTGGTGGAATGTCAGAAGTTTTCAGAACCGATCTGGCTGCACCTGTATCTACAAGGTAAGGAAGTTGGTGGCCATTAATTTGAAGACTGACAGTCAACACGGGTTCAGAATGACTAACAGTGGTGTTCTCTGAAGCATTGAGTAAAACGGTAGACATAGTTTGCCGGAGTCCTATGTCTGAGGACGATAGGAGGTGTCTTGAGGTTGATAAGACGCATTTTGAGGATATGCTCGTTTGCACTGACTATGGTTAAGATTGGTAACTTGAGGTCCAATGAATGGATTATTATTGTAGGACCGAGGTCTGCGTTGTGTTTGTTGGTTGAATTTTTACGGTTGATGACCAAAAACTTGATACTGAGGTTGAAGTTGATTATATGCTTGAGGGTAGTGCGGTAGTTGCTGTCCATTGGTAGCAAGATTCCTTTTGTCGTCACGAGCTTTAGCGCGGCACTGCCTCATGATATGTCCGGATCAGTTGCAGTTCGGCCTTGTCCGCCAGAGTGTGTGTTCTGGAAAGGTCACGAATAGTGTTGAGCGATTGCGTTGGCTATCGAGATCGATCGATAGTCGATAGTCGGCCGCTATCGATAAGGTTTTTCGAATAGTGAGCGTCGATTATGAGCGATGACCATTAAAGTCTTGGGAGAGCAACAACACCTTCATTATTACACCCAAACAAGGCTGTAGAAGCTTGAAATTAACATCCACAACAGTCAAATGGATACGTGCTACATCTTAGGCAACACACTTAGGTTATAAAAGTCACAGAACCTTTCAATTCACCTGTGGTGAATATAGAATTGCTGTTTTAAGATTTACGTAGATGCTGCGTCATGAACAATGCTGGGTGCGCAAAAGTAAAAAAACACGTAACTGTTAATGTTTTGGTATAAATAAACGATATTTTTTGCACCTTTCAATTCACCTGGGGTGAATATAGAATTGCTGTTTTAAGATTTACGTAGATGCTGCGTCAATGAACAATGCTGGTTGCGCAAAAGTCAAAAAACACGTAACTGTTATGTTTTGGTATAATAAACGATATTTTTGCACCTTTCAATTCACCTTGGTGAATATAGAATTGCTGTTTTTAAGATTTACGTAGATGCTGCCGTCAATGAACAATGCTGGGTGCGCAAAAGTCAACACGTAACTGTTAGTTTTGTATAATAAACGATATTTTTTGCACCTTTCAATTCACCTGTGGTGAATATAGAATTGCTGTTTTAAGATTTACGTAGATGCTGCGTCAATGAACAGTGCTGGGTGCGCAAAAGTCAAAACCACGTAACTGTTATGTTTTGGTATAATAAACGATATTTTTTGCACCTTTCAATTCACCTGTGGTGAATAGTAATTGCTGTTTTAAGATTTAAGTATATGCTGCGTCAATGAACAATGCTGGGTGTGCAAAAGTCAAAAACACGTAACTGTTATGTTTTGATATAATAAACGTATTTTTTGCACCTTCAATTCACCTGTGGTGAATATAGAATTGCTGTTTTAAGATTTACGTAGATGCCTGCGTCAATGAACAATGCTGGGTGCGCAAAAGTAAAAAACACGTAACTGTGATGTTTTCGTTACGATACACGGTATTTTTGGCAACAAAAACCTGTGCTGACTACAGATTGCTGGATTGTAATTTAACTGCAAGTGGATATATCAACAGCACAGGTGTAATGGGTAAAATTGAAAATAACACCTATATGAAATGTATACGATAATACAAAGTGAGTTTTGCAGCTAACAAGAGACCTGCAGTTACTAGAAATGACATGTGTATCCAATATAAGTTCAGGCTGCCCAATATCCAGAAATATTTCAATAGCAAACTGTTAATAATAAATATATCCGCTACAATGTCTACACTAAGTCTTGGTGAACTTTATCCAGTGTTTCTTTATAGATAGAGCTTGTCTGTGTTCACCCGCGGCCCCCCCCCCCCCCCCCCCCCCCCACGCTCCCACCGCCCGTGAATTTACAGCGGTAAATGCTGCTTTAAAATTCACTAGCAAACTACATAAAAATCTTCAAATCTCTAATCTAACTAAATTGGAAGGATCACAGCTAATAGTAGAGGTTTCTCTGTGCAGAAATATACTAATTCGCTGAGCTGTTTGGCCACAGGCAGAGCGCAGGTCCTATCCCTATGAGACGCTGAGAGACACTGAGCTGAAACAGGAACGCTGTTTTATGTAAAACGAGGTCATGTGATTTTCCAGCCAATCGCAACCATACACATCCCAGTCATGACGTCGCACACACATCTTCACCCTGCTCTATTCTGTAATCTGATTTGCTGCCGCCAAAATTACAGAAGCGCCGAAAAAGGCGCAATCTTAATAGATGATGCACAGATTTTAACCTTAATTATCGCATGATCTGGAAATTTCGATCACCATAAAAACCTTGCCGATTTCAACTTTGTCGATAAAAATCGCTCAACACTAGTCACGAACCGTTCTCTTGATTGGAGTCTGTAGGTTGATACCCAGGGAAAACTTGCATTGGTTGATTGTTGAGTATGGTGTCTGGCTGAACTATAGAGCCCTGTGGGAGCTCTTGAATTAGGGTCACTTTAGAAACCTTCTTTAATTTTTGGGGAAAGAATCAGTCTGTGCCTTCGTAATGGATAGAAGTGACTTCCAGATAACTCTGCATATTCTGCTTGAATAGTTTCAAAGTCCCAAAAATAGGTTTAAGAAAAACCTATAACAAACGCCGTTAAAAAGAGGTTTTTTGTGAGCTTTAGTGTCATGTCAAATTCATGGTCCTGGAAAAAGGGGCAAGACATCCAGTGATAAAAATTCTCCACGGATTCAGTAGGTCTCTGAGTAGAATTGAAGATATTCACTGAGTTTCAGCCAAGCGTTCCTTGCCCAAGAATGAAGACGACGGCAGAATTCTTCCCCAGATGAGTAAGTACTGATGTCCACAACAGTGTCTTTTTGTAGAGCTGATTTGAGATAGGCCAAAATTTAATCCCAGCCTTGATGCCGGCAACATGGTATAGATCTTTCCAAGAGGCAGAATATGTCTTCTGTATCGGGCTGATGTCAGGGTTTAAAATTGCCATAGGGTTTTTTTCAGGGTCTGGCATTGGGTCAGTAAATTATTGACTTGTTCGATGTAAAAGCTTTGTAGATTGGTTGGATCCTGGGGTATTGTAGCTGGGCTGATGGATGGAGGGTAGAACCCGGCCAGAGAAAAGGAATCCAGTGGCTGAGGATGGATGGTGGTGTGCTGCCGAAGGTAGGGGTAAGTCCATGAATGGTCTGGTTCTGGTGGTGAGGGAATGTGAGTGTAGTTTGCAAGGAACTGAGGTTATACTCTGAGTAAGGTGAAGTTGTCCGGGGGAGAGTTAGTGGTTTGAGTAAGGGAGAGCCATGTAGTCTTCAGACATTTGGCCATAGCGTTTGTAAGTACCACTATCCGTATTTCACTTTCTGAGGAATTGGCTTGTGCTCAAGTAATGGGGAGGAGGTATGGCCTGAAACACATGCCATTGGTGGGAACGCAAAGATGCCAGAAGAAATGAGCGGTATGGAAAGGGATTGGAACTTGCTCGCTTGGGCCACTTCAAGTACGTTATGTATAGTTTGTTTCAGCAGCTGAACACAATTGTTATGGGATACATTATTATATATGGGTTCATCAGCATGCATAATGTAATCACAGTTTAAGCAGCAGTCTGTGTGCTGTGAGCAATAGGAAAAATACTGGAGTCCTTTAATTTGGGTTGCAGATGTGAGTCCTGGCATCCTGTAGCTAATGGCAACTTGTCCTCCTCCCCGTCTTCCTCTGCATTAGCATTGAAAGTCAGAATAGCGGCTACGGAAGAGGAGGGTGTCCTAGTAGTCGTGAGCAAAGGGTATAGTGGTTGCGGGGCTGGTTGTGATGTTGCAGGTGTGCTGGCAAGAACGTTATCACTTGACAGTTGCATATCAATGTGAAGTGCAGGGAGGAGGGATATGAGTTGGAATGTTGGGTTTATCAAGATGGCCGCTGTTCAACTTCAACCCGGAACTTCCGGGTTCTTTGGATTGTTTTAGGACTAAAAAGTATGGCCACAGGAAATGCAAAGGGGGGGGTTTGGTTTTGCCTTTCCGGATACAGAGAATGTTTTGGGCTTCATAAAAAATGGTACAGAAAATAATGGGCATTCTGGGAGCTGAGGAAAGAATAAGGGAGGGGCAGGAGCTGAGATAATACAAGGTGTGATCAGTGTTGTTTCTTCCCTCCCACAATCTACCGCAACTTTCCCGTGTTAATGGAATTTGATTACATCAGTCCACCAACTCTGAAAATCGCCATCTTAGAATGGTGGCACTCTTTATGCATTCCTCAAATCCTTCTTATTTTTTACATTCAGTTTCAATGTATCTATGCTTTGCTAAGACATTGTTATGTTCTTTCAGTGCTTGTCTTAACATGCTAGCTTATCTTCATGATTTATGCTCATTACACAGAGCGTAATTATGCTTTTTTCTCTCAAGTCTCATATATATGTTTTCCTATTTTTCTCTTCGATCAAACTACTCGACTGCACCTTTTGACTGAGCGCTATAATTTTTCATTATGCCCAGCCGAGGGGAGAAACTGAAGTGCGAGCCCGCAGGGACAAACCCCCCTTTACAGATGCTTTGAATCAAAGCCAAGGTTATACACTGCCAGAATTTCAGTGTTTAAAGAAACAAGTGATGTAGCCTTGAATATAAAATTAAAACCCCGAATGCATTTTTTTTTCCTACCAACTAAAACAGAAAAAAATTAACAACAAATGTATGTTGAGGTTAAGCCCCATACATACGTAACACTAATCAATGTCTTCTGCTTGTCCCGAAAGGTAATTCTAAAATATTCTCAAAAAAAAATGCCCAAATTTTCTGTCAATAACAGGCTATCAGAAAACCAAGATCTTCTTTTCTATAACAGGTTATCAGAATCCAAGATCTTCTGTTTATACCAAACTGTATAACGAGGTAATCAGAAAACGTCTGTCTTAACTATAGCAGGGTTTGGCAATTGGCCAGTTCTCTTCAGGAATGCAGATCATCTGTCTATAACTATATCTGATATAACTGTATCTGTATAAACTCTATGTAACTTATGACAGGCTTGTTTTCCTTCGACCGGTCGCTTATCTATGAATATCTCATTTTTTTTTCCATCGGAGCCCAGCTCCTGACCTACACTGAAATGTGATACCGAAAGGAAAAATACACTATCCAGTCACGTATACTTTACAGAGCAACCCAAACAGAGGCATTAATTGGAGCGTTTAAAGGTATACCATATGATATGCATACAATGTACCAGAGCACACGCTAGAGGCACACCTGAACGCTTTCACAGGTCCCTAAGGGAGGCGACAACCACCAAAATACCTTCACTAGAATTTCTGAAAAAACAGATAAGTTACAGACTAAAAGTCTGCTAACTTACCTATTTCTGTGGGGTTGATCAAGCCCCAAGTGATTCGGGCACCCCAGGACCGTGCAGTCGATGGTAAGACGTCAGCCCCCCTCCGGATAGTCCTTGGACGTTTGAGAGCACGGCACCAATGTCAAGATGATTAAATCAGGTGTGGAATCTATCTTTTATCCACTCCTTATCCAATTAAATGCCCCCTCCGAATTATATTATTAGTATTGCTGCCGGCAGCCAGAGCTTGAGAAATATGACCGGCACCTTCCGTTTCGGACATGAGATCTGAAGTTTAATCACTGTAAATTACATTCCAATAGAACTTTTTAATCACATGACTATTCTATCACCACATGATTGGTTAATTGGCGGTCGCTAAGAGACAAGTTATAATTTGCATGTACGTATGAAGCATTAGCTGATATGATACATTCCGAAGCTCTCCTCTGTATTATCTGTGGGGAGGAGGAAGTCCTTGACTTTCTTGGTTCTAGCAGACACTGCATCTATCTCAAGGAAAGCTGTGTGAGAGATATCTGATACTTCGATAAGGATGTATAGCTGTGTGAGAGATATCTGATACTTCGATAAGGATGTATAGCAGTAAAAGCAGTTTAACAAACTATCTGATGAGCTTAATAAGAATATAATGATGAAACAGACTTCTGATGTTTTTTCCTTAAATTTCCAACTTTACATGTGCACTGGGAATATCTGTGCTGCCATCTTAATGCTGGGTGTTCTTACGCTAGTAGCAATGTAATATGGATGCCTGTGTGCTATGGAGTAGCAGGCTAGAAGCAACAGGTAAACCCTACCGGACATATGTCCTTACTGTACTGTGCCTGCTACAATGTATGTACAAAGACTCAAATTAACCCTGTCCAAGCAGCTATGTCCTCAGCTTCCCCTGCGCAGTTGGTATCTCCCACAGTAGAAAAATCTTACCAGATTATGATTTATGCCTGACAAAATGAAAGTAAAACCTGTTTCCCTGTAATACTGAGAGGAATCATCTGATTTGCCAAATACATGTATTTGAAAAAAGTCTTATAATTGCATTTACTATAATTTTTCTATGTGTTTTTGCAGTGCAATAGATGCACTTTATAGTTATGCCCATAAGTAGAAGCAATGATATAGATGTGAACAGACTGTGAAAACTCAGTAAGTCAGAAGTAAGAAACTGTAATGGCAGGAGTAGTGGATCCTCTGGAACAGCGCAAGCAGTGGTATAGGCCACACCAAGGAATGGAATCTAAGTAGGTCCTGGTGTTCACCAGACCCCGCCACAAGGCAGGTTGGGCTTACTGTGGCGGGAGTCCTACCAGGTCGCTACCACTGGTGTGACTTGCTTGTGGTGGCAGCCGAGGTGAACCAAGGTACCGAATCGTGCAGCAAACTCATAGTCAGGGACAGGCAGCAAAAGTTTGTGGTTGTGAAATGTAGCAATGGGTTAGGAACACGGAAAACCAGGAACACATGCTGGAATGCTTTCTCAGTAGGCACGAGGCACTAAGGATCCAGTATGGAACCAGGGGAGGTATTCCAGATATATAGGGTGAGCGCCTGGCAACTAGCCAATTTCCAGCGTACTGGCCCTTTAAATCTCAGAGAGCAAACGTGCACGCGCCCCTTGGGAGTGGGAAAAAAAGTAAAGACATTCAACTCACCTGTATCAGTCAATGCTTTCTCTCCTCATGGAAGGAAAATGTTGAGGTGAGCCACTCCTCAGGGAAACAGCATGTGTGTATCAACAAAAGCAAACCAGCTTCACACGAGGGAGGAAAATACCGCAGGATGGTAGCTAGGTTAAAATAATTTTTCTCTCTTTATTCATGCTCCATTAAAACTGGACAGAAGGGTAGATTTCATAAACAAACATAGACTGAACAGATGGCAACTGCCGACACGTTTCGGGTGAACACAAACCCTTAATCATGGCATACTGGAAACTCAAACTGGAAGCTTTAGCTCTTTAAAGGTTGCTTGTCCGTGTCATAGATCAAATGAGCATACTGAATAATTTAGACAACATTGCATGCATAAAAACCTAATAGACTAAAAGCAAATACACAAAAAACATCACTAACAATTATAACTCAACCAGATTATATACATAATGTGCAAAAAATTCAAATTATATATAAATCCATCAATGCTGGCATGGTGGACGCGTGCATCGGCCGACATAGGAGTGCAGAGCAGCAGGAACGTGACTAGGTGAGTTCCTGCTGGTAGTACGAGTACACCTGCAGCCCGACATGCGGACTGCTGCACCACCTGTCCCCAGCAGCGTATGGGGAGAGGAGTGCACACATGGTCCGACATATGGGATGCAGGGCGCCTCGTGACAGAAATGTCTCAATTTTTACTGATTTTTGTGCACACACATATTATCTTAATTTTGCAGCCTTTTTTTTAGATTTGTGTTTCTTTTTGAACATTCAACATACAACTAATACAGGAGGTGCACTGTGTATCTGTATGAGGCAAAAGTTAATTCTCTATTACAGAGCTGGCCAAGTAAGGTCATAGGTGAGGTTTTCTTTAGAATACAATGCTAATTTGTCTTTATAAAACATCTAATGGCAATTGACCTGTAGAATATAGAGTTTGCTGGGTTTGTTATATCCACTGGTCAAGAAAAGAAGTTAAAAATACATATTAAAAGAATATGTGCAGTATTAATCCTGGAAAATACCTGGAGGAAATTTCACATTATTGAAATCCCTTTAAGAAACCATTGGTGGCTAGGCTTGACATTCCTGTTGACCACCCTTCTAGAATAGTATTTTACACAACATTTAAGGCACTTACCTGAAAGTTTCTAATGGGACAGGAAGGGGGTGCAAACGACAATCCAGCTTTATTGGGCATAATTCCCGTCCTCCTGAAAACTACCTGTAGTCATTGTTGGCCAAAAGAATTAATTTGAGACACAAATTGTGAGTCTACCACTGCAGAATTGGAACTTCCAGTGCTTGGGGTTACATTTTTTACCCCTTGCGGTTCTGTTGCCCTGACATCTTTCAGGATTTGCCTTGATCCTTGACCCTACATGCTGGATGACTGAGAGGGACTAAGCTTCTCCACCATCCTCCAACATCCTCCACTGCCAGTACAGGACTTGTGTAGCCTTATTGCAGATCCCAGGAATCTGTTTAGCGCTGGTGAATGAAGCCTGACGTGATATCTGGGACAACGAGGTTCATCTTTGCTAATTAATGGCTTCTACTATGGCCAGTCTGCACAATCCTCCCTGTTTCCTCATAGTAATCCAGTTTAGCATTCTACAATGATGATTCACTGTGTACAAGGTGTTTGCTGTTTGTACCTGCATGGTCAAATTTAAACTAAATCAAAGTCAAATTCAAGCCAAATCCGAACACTTTGATTTAGGTCAACAAAAGTAAATTTTTGGTGATACTGACCCAAAAAAATTTACACTGAACCTTCCCATCCAACGTCACAGACAGGCTCGGACTGGCCCACAGGGAAATAGGAGAAACCCCAGGTGGGCCCCAGAGCATGGTAGACCTGGAGTTGTTTTTTAACTGCATATACATCCTCAGAAGAGGCAAAAAGGATAGAAAGAGAGGCAAAAATCAAGAGGCAAAGTATAGGAGGTATCTACAGTCATTTATAGTAACTGTAGGGTGGGCCCCTAAAATAAACTCCTCCGGTAGGCCCATGAAAACTCAACTGGTGGGCCCCTAGAGTCAACTCCACCTGTGGGCCCTAGGCACCCCAGTCCGATACTGGTCACAGAGGTAACCCTTATGTAACATTGGACTGAAAGTGATATCAGAACGAAACGTCTGGAAATCGGTGAGTTAACCCATTTAAAGGGACACTGTCATCAGTTAAGAGTATTTTTGTTAAAACCAATAGACCTGGAAAACTATTGTTTTTAGAATTTTGGGAAAAAAAATAATTTCAGTAAAATTTAAAGCAATTAAAAA
>JAODAL010085314.1:0-10632 GCA_025379985.1 Phyllomedusa bahiana
GCACAATTTTCTCATTTTTTTTGACGTGACCACCCGTTGCCTTAATCGGTTAAACGCCAGAATAAGCCGTTCTGTTAATCACCCCCAAAGGCAAAATTTCCAACACAAACACCTGGACCCTCACTTTAACTTTTCAACTGTGCGCCCCCCCCTCCTCCATTTTACAAACTCCCCCCCCCAGTTGGTAGTGGAATTTGGGGGGCCCCGGTGTCTAGTTACAGGGGGGGGGCCCCCCACGGTAATAGTTACTTTGGGGCCCCCCCGGGGTACTGGGGATTGGGCCCCCCTTTGGGGTATCCATATTGGGCCCCAGTTGGTAGAGGACTTAGGGCCCCCTTGGGGTAGCTAGGTTTTTAGGCCCCCCCTGAGGAGTTAAAGGGCCCCCAATGGGGGTACCCCGGTGCTTTGGGCCCTTTGTGGGACTAGGTTGTTTTTGGAAACCCCCTTAGGTTAGGTACTTAAGGCCCCTGTGGGTACTTTGGGCCCCTTTTAGGAAGTACCCCCTTTTCCCGCCTCCCTCATGTCTCCATTGCTCCGGCCCCAACCTACTGCTTTGGCAGGGGCCAAAAGGTCCCTTGGCAGGGGCGCAATGAAAAACCTACCCGTGGCCGCACAGCCATGGCAGGGGCAGGGAGCGCACAGCTCTCCTTGCCCCACCGTTCATCTTAATTGTATGCGTGACACAAGGAGATGCATACAATTAAGATAGCCTTTATGGTAAAGAGAACAGGCTGCAGTCCTGTTTTCTTTGCCACTTCTGTGAAGCAAGGGGGTCGTACCTGCCGATGGCAGTGGCCCCCCCCCCTCTTCATAGCCGGGGGGCCCCGAGGGGGTTAATGCTGTATGCCCTAACGGGGCCTGGCCATGTGTGATATATCTCTAAACCATGATCGAAGTCTTATGTGAGATACATGGCGGGGTCATGTATCTTATCTGTGTGATACTTTTCTGTGGGCCATTTATTTTTAGTCATGTGTGATACTAGCTTGGGCCGTGTACCAAGTCTACCCCTTCGAGATCCCACACTCTATCACGGGGACTGCTAGGTCCACCATTTCTAAAGGGGTGGACCGGGGTTTTATTGAGAAGTATTTTATAAATTCCCGCGGTATTAACGTCGAGGAGGGGGGTGAAGGGTTTTCTTGCCTTTAATTTTGACCTACAGGAAAAGTTATCTTGGCACCTTTCAATTTTGGGGCCCGGTTTTACTTCTCACCCTTTCTTTTCTCTTCCTTCTTCCAATCGACCAACTTTGAGGGGAGGACCCAGGGCCCAAAGAACCCGGGGGGTTTTCATAAACTTTGCCTATTGATTTAACCCCCAATCAGTTTGATAATAAGTCCCTTTTTCTTGGGTTGGGTGGCTTTCCCTGCAACGGCGTGCTATAGTGACCAGAGCTGGCAGCCATCATGGAAATAGAAAATCTGTAGCTATAGTGCCCCACTGGCACCTTTCGGAGAGACCAAAAAATCTGTACAAAGCGATCGTGCTGGCACCTATCAGATAGTCAAACAGGTCTGTAATATAGCAAACACACTGGAGCCTATCAGGAGAGACCAAACAGGTCTGTAGCTATAGCGATCAGTGCTGGCAGCCTATCAGGATAGATCAAACAGGTCTGTAGCTATAGCGATCAGCACTGGCGGCCTATCAGGACAGATCGAACAGGTCTGTAGCTATAGCAACCAGTGTTGGCAGCCTATCAGGATAGATCAAACAGGTCTGTAGCTATAGCAATTAGTGCAGGCAGCCTATCAGTATAGATTAAACAGGTCTGTAGCTCTAGCGACCTGAGGAGCCGATGCAGCCCATACAAGAGGAGATATCTCAGAATAGGTAGGACACTGTTAATGGACACATATTACAAAGTGACTTGTTTCTGCAAGATCTTTAACTTAGAAAGCAGCAATCATTGTAGTGAGACAACCCCTTTTAGGGAGTTCTCCACTTTGGACAAGCCCTAAATGTTAAAAAAAAAAAAAAAAAAAAAATCCCTTGATAGAAAACCAGATAGCAAAGTCTCCCACTGCTGTGACCTCCAGTGATCAGCTGTAAATAGAGGCAAACCTGGCAGTAGGTGATCAGTTTCCGTGCAGCGCCACCACAGGGGAAATAAAGCATTGCACAGTGCCCATTCTTATCATAGGCTTGTCCATGTAATGCAGGACAGGACAGGTCCTCCAGAGCGAGAGACACTCTTTGTAATCACCATCCACTTTGGCCAAGAGGTGAAGATACTGAGCAGAGGATCCCCTCTCTATTGATGCAGAGTTTCCTAATATGGGGTGTAAAAACATGTTCTCTAACCTTGACACCTTTAAGAGGTTTGTATTGTAATGTATGTTCCTGTGAAGTTACAAGGTCATGACTTCGGAAGGATGCTCGTTCATAGAACCGGAAGCACAAGGGAAAGCATGAAGGCTTCTGTGGCTATTGATGATCTAGAGAAACTCTCAGGAAGTGTCAGGGATTACACATCCACCAAACCTTCACAAGGCGGACTCTTTTTGTAGCACAGAGATGGGGGGTTTACACTAGTCAGACGTAGTAGGTTAGAACACGTTTTTTATTAGAACAAATTTTGGACAGACTGTGGCAGATATATCAGAAATACCCATATTTTGTAGCTCTTAGGACATGTCCCCACGGCACGGGTTTTCGGCCAGTTTTCAGACGGTTTGTGGTTTTTCAGTCCGCCTGAAAAACCGGCCAAAATTGAGCACAATTGTGCTCTATGGAAAACCCGTACAGCAGTCCCCACTGCACGGGTCTTCCGCCCGGCGGTTTTGCCGCCGGCAGTCCGGCGGCAAAACAATGAGCAAGCACCATATTCTGTCCGAAAACCGGACGGAATCTGTGCTTCTCAATGTGAGGGGGGAGGGCTGTTCTCCGCTCATCGGGGAGAAAAGCTGTCCCCCCCGCGGCCGTGGGGACGGCCGCAAAACAGGACAAATACCGGCCGGCACACCGGCCGGTATTTGTCCACTGCCGTGGGGATGCGCCCTTAGTCTTACAATGCGCCACATGTATCATAGTGTTGATAAATCTGGTGCAGATTAGCCAAGTCTAACTTTACGCCTTCTATTAGTTGGCACACTTTATGCCACAAAATGTAGGCGTATTTCGTTGATCTAAGCCACACCCCTTTGTGTTAATGCACACCCATTTATGTTAAGCCACACCCCTTTTACCAAGGCCACACCACTTTTCTCAGACGAGGTGCAGAAGAGTTTAGAAACTGTCTAAAAAACACAGACACAAGGTCATACTTACAGCTCAATGGCTGGACAATGAACCATTCCCAGAAGGAGGCAATACAAGTACCTGGGAGAAAGTCAGCAGGTGCAGCTCACTAATGAACAGTTGCTCACACACCCATCCACTGTGGGGGCGGCTTCATGGTAAAAAACTGCACATTGGATAAGTACCAGTTCACACTTGTACGCAGAAAAGCCACAACACATACAGGGGAAATGCAAAAATACTGATAAACAACCATTAGAAACGGTCTAAAACACAAAATAAATGCGGTGTAAAGTGTGTACGTCAATATTTTTGGCACCAGTAAATGTCTAATGCAGGGGTCTTCAAATTGCGGCCCTCCAGTTGTTGGGAAACTACAACTCCCATCATGCCCACCGTTATAGATTATTTAAATGCATGATGGGAGTTGTAGTTTCCCAAAAGTTGGAGGGCCGCAGTTTGAAGACCCCTGGTCTAATGTCTTAGTAAATGCGCCCCATTGCCTTGTGTTCATATACTCCTGTTATCTATAGTGCCGTCATATTCTGCAGAGCTCTACAGAGATTATCTCCAGTAGGGTTATGACAAAGTCGCACATAAGGTCCAATTTCATAGAAAGTCAATTAAGCGCTCAGTATATTTTTAGACTGTGAAGGAATCTATAGAATGCGGAGAAAATCTATTTAACATAGGGAAAACCTACACAGATCACACGAGCGCCGCAGAGTGCTAACTACTAAGCTACTAATACAATCACAGAAAAGAACGTCTAAGATGACGACCATGTTGATCTATGTGAATGGGTTAGGAGGCAACCGAGGACAACGTCGCCATTGTTTGTATGTTCTACTATGAAGAAAAAGTAGACAACTTACTGTCAAATCCCCAGATTCACTCCTCGTGGAACGTGTAGTCACCAATGAAAAATATAGAAAAATATCCAGCAAACTTGGAGAGAAAAAATCATTAAAACACTGCTTTATTTAGAAATATTGAAAAACTGGGTGACATATAGTAAATGAATGTTGACGCAGGTCGAGCACTAGGCTCTTAATCATAACGTTCTTCCTATGTTTGCATGGTTTATCTGGTATCCTTCCACAGCCTACAAACATACCAGCGGGCATTGCCCAAGAGTTAGCTGCATGAGGCATTATAAAGTTAAAAAACAAATATTACTCACCTGTTAAGCCCTCACCGATCTCATGGAGGTACCACTGTTTTTAATTTATGTTCCTTAAAGGCGCATTCTCACCATGTTTATCAGCCTTAAACATGTAGGTAAAGGTAACTAAAGAATATTACCAAATACATTACTGCTCAGATTTTGATTCCTTTCAGAGTTAGAGCAGTTCTTGCCTGTGTACACAATCTTCCCTAGTTACCGACTACCTCTCTCTGCTCTTATTGCTTCAGCAGTCCTGACTGGGATGATGGCTTCACTCCCCGCTAGAGTCTCTTCCAGATTGGAATCACTTCCAGACTGCTGTCATGTCCGGTAAATGTTACATAGGTGTTAAAGTGGTAATCCCATTTCAATGATTAGCTTTAAACATGTAGGCAAAGGTTAATAAATAGTATTACCAAATACATTGTTGTTCTGATTTTGCTTCATTTCAGAGCTGGAAAAGATCTTATCTCCTGCTTGTTTACACAAGCTTCTTTAGGTTACCGACCACCTCTCTCTGCTCTGGCAATCCTTGTCGGGATGGTGACGTCATTCAATGTTTTGTTTTATCAGCAGCACATGAGCTTATATGTGTTTCTTACTGACAAACTTTTACCCTTCAGATTTATGTAACCTATGTAATGACCAGAGAATTAAAAAAAATATGTATATACCCTGGGGACAAGGGAAGTCTAAACTTACCTAACTGTCTCCTGCCGGTATTGCCCCCGAGCTCCCAGTGATCCACTCCTCTTCACTTCCGTATTCTTGTCCAGCACACTGGAGGGGCTTGTGCTCAATTGTACCGTTGTGTTCAAATTAATAGCAATCCAATATCACTAACCAGATTAATCAGTTTGTTATAAATTATATCACCATATGTCAAACTATTTACCAGTTGGTGCAATAGATTCTTAAGGTGCGTTCACACGGCAGTGGACAAATACCGGTCGGTTTGCCGGCCGGTATTTCTCCTGTTTTGCGGCCGTCCTCACGGCCGCGGGGGGAGCGGCTTTTCTCCGCGATGAGCGGAGAAAAGCCCTCCCATTGAGGTGTTCATATTCCGTCCGGAAACCGGACGGAAGAATGAACATGTCCAATGTCTTTTGAGCAGCCCGCGGGCGGAAAAACCGCCGGGCGGAAAACCCGTGCAGTGGGAACAGTGGGGACTGCTGCACGGGTTTTCCATAGAGCACAATTGTGCTCATTTTCGGCCGGTTTTTCAGGCGGTCTGAAATACCGCAAACCGTCTGGAAAACCGTCCGAAAACTCGTGCCGTGGGGACATGCCCTTAGACTCCGCATTCATAGTCGGCAGGTTTTTGAGTCTGTGTATTTGAATATTTGAAAAGGGATGTGTTCAATATAATAGCAGTGTGGAGTTCAGCTATTGAGGTCAATCATCCAGTGATTGAAACAAGTGTGATTCAGGTGGCCCTTATATAAGGGTGAAGCCAGCACATGTTGTACCTGCATTTCTCCTTGAAATATGGGACGTTGGAGACGTTGTTCAGAAGAAAAGCGCTCTTTGATTAAAAAGTTGATGAGAGAGGGCAAAACATATAAAGAAGTGCAGAGCATGATGGGCTGTACAGCTAAAATGATCTCCAAGGCTTTAAAATGGAAAGAAAAACTGTGGAAGAAAACGGAAGACGACCATTGGAATGGATGGAACAATGGCCAGAATGGCAAAGACTCAGCCAATGATCAGCTCCACAGACATTTCCAGCTACCTGTGAGTCCTGAGACCGTTAGGGTATGTTCACACAATGTACCGCGGCGTGTGCAGTACGCGCCTCAGTACATCGTGTGTCTCGGGAGCTCGCGCTGATCAGTGTGTACACCCACGGCGTGGGGGGGCCGGCAGCCTGCCTGCCTAATAGACATTCATTACTCGCTTTCGCACCACGAATAAGTGACATGTCACTTATCTCCCCCTGCGTACACTACGATCGTAATGTTCGAGCAGGGAGAGGAGGCGTAATCCATAGTTCTCTATGAGAACTATGGATTATCGTAATTTCGGTGCGCATCTTGCCCGTATTAGAGCGCAAATATGCGCCAAAATACGCGCCAAAATTACCCCATGTGAACATACCCTTGGAAGACATCTGTGTCAAGCTCATCTATGAACAAGAAGTCCCCGCAAAATCCCACTATAACACAAAAATCATGTGCAGAAGCGGATACAATTTGCCAAAGAACACATAAACCGGCCAAAAGAGGAATAAAGAAACATTCTGTGGACTGATGAAAGTAAAATGGTTCTTTTTGGGTCCAATGGCCGCAGACAGTTCAGACGACCCCCAAACTCTGAATTCAGGCCACAGTGCACTCTGAAGACAGTGACACAAGGTGGTGCCAGCATCATGATATGGGTAGGTTTCTTTTACTATGGTGCCGGCCTATTGACCGCATACCAGGGATCAGGGACCAGTTTGCATATGTCAGAATACTTGAAGAGGTCATGTTGACTTAGATTGAGGAGGAAATGCCCTTGAAATGGGTTTTTCAGCAAAACAACGACCCTAAAAATACCAGTAAACGAGCAAAATCTTGGTTCCAGTCCAACAAAATTGAGGTTATGGAGTGGCCGCCCAATAGAACACTTGTGGGGTGACATCAAAAATAAGGAAAAGCCAATAAATGCAAATAAAAAGTGGATGTATTCAGAGCGTTGTGGGCTGGAATAACAGGTGACAGGTGCCAGAAGTTGGTTGACTCTATGCAACATAGACATAAAGCAGTTTTAAAAAACTGTGGCTATACAACTAATTATTAGGTGACTGATTCACAGGCATGCTAAATCCTAAAAAAAATGAAAGAATACATATCTCGAGTTTGTAAAGAAAAATGCCGACACTGCTATTTTTTGGAACACCCAATGTTCATGTTTTGCTATTTTCTGTAAAGTGTTTGACAATTATATACATTTATCATCATGTTTTGATTTAGAAAACAGTCGGCAATGCTCCCAGTGCATGGAAATAAAAAACTATTATGAAGTTTTTGTGCTTAGCTCATGTTTTTGAACACACTGCTATTATTTTGAACACAACTGAGCCTCTCCACTTTGACGAGAACCCAAAGAATTTTTTTTCTTTTTTGTCCCCCCTCTACTCCCAATGGTAATTTTTTTTTTTTACTTGACAATTCCTTTAACCCCTTAACAACCCTGGACGTATGAGTACGGCCCAGGGCCACTAAGGGGCTGTGCAGGGGAATCGCTCCGCGACCCCCCCGCACAGCCGGCGGGTGTTATCGGCTAATCGCCGCTAACACCCGGCAGTAACAGCGCTGGCAAAGATGTCCGCGGCATCTGAATGAACGACGATCGGTGCCGCGCATAGCTGCAGCGATCCAACGACCGGACCCGGCAGTGGGGAGCCTTGTGAAGGCTCCCGTCACTTACATTTCCCGTTTGCCCCACTTCCGGCCGTAGACAGGAAGTGGGGAAACCGCCAACTTTGTACACCCTAATGCATTGCCTATGCAATGCATTAGGCTGTATTAACAATCGCGCCCCCTAGTGGTCAAGCACCATAGGGGGACTACATGTTACAGTGAAAAAAAAAAAAAAGTTTTAAAGTACAAAAAAAAAAGTATTAAAAGTTCAAATCACCCTTCTTTCCCCATTTTACAAATAAATCATTAAAATAATAAAAAAGTTACACATATTTGGTATCGCCGCGTCCGAAAAAGTCCGATCTATAAAAATATAACATCATTTATCCCGTACGCTGAACACTGTAGAAGAAAAAAAATTCCAAAACGGCAAAATTGCGTTTTTTGGTCGTTTTATGTCACTCAAAAAATGGAATAAAAGTGATCAAAAAAGTCGCATGCATTCCAAACTGCTAGCGATAAAAAGTACACTTCAGCCCGCAAAAAATTCACCCTCACTGACGTCCATCGGTGTTAGTACAAAAAAGTTATTGGTCGCACAAAATGGCGCCGTGGCGCAAATTTCAAAAGTAGAAAATATTTTGAATTTTGTTACAGTACCAAAACATAACGGAAACCCTACATGTTTTGTATTGCCGGATACGTAACAACCTGTAGAATACAGATAACACATTATATTTACCGAAGATTGAACGCCGTAAAAGCAAAACACCCAGAAACATGGCGAAAATATTTTTTTTTTCACAATTTGTCCCACTTGGAATTTTTTTTGCGGTTTCCCAGTATATTCTATAGTACAGTGAATAAAACCATTAGAAAGTACATCTTGTCCCGCAAAATAAAATCCCTCATATGTCTATGTAGGTGGAAAAATAAAAAAGTTATGGCTTTCAGAAGACGAGGAGGGAAAAACGAACGTGTCACCAAAAAAACCCGCCGGGTCCTTAAGGGGTTAAATCCTGCTACTATTATTTATTTTAGAGCGCCATTGACCCGAGGGCGCCGTACACTCAAGGGGAGTTACATACATAAGATATGTCAAACAAGTACAATGGTGACAATAAATGACTGACTGGTACAGAGGGAGAGAGGACCCTTCCCGTGAAAGCTTACAATCTACTCAGAAGGGGGAAAGAGACAGAAGGTGAGGGGCAGATATGCTTGTGGAGGGTGTAGTGACAGTGTTGTGGATGGGAACAAAGATTATATATGTGTTATCCTTTTTGTCTCCATTTTAATGTTTTAGTTAGTATAATACCTCATATGTCTTTATGTTATGGCACGTAAAAGCTGCCTGTATAACCATGCACTCTCTAATGTGTTAACAAAATGGCCGCCACATAATATGCTTGTAGAGATAACCACTGTATAATCCAAGATGGCGCCTCCTTTGTGGACTACACCCCATGTTTAGACATTCTTGAGTTATAGGGAGTATGCCTCAGCAAAGGATGTAACCAATAACGATTATCAGCTAGGCCCATGTGATGCTTTCTTACCTTGCTAACCTTCAAAAGTATAAAAACCTGCCATTTTGTGAATAAAGACAGAAAGTTTATTCACAGCAACAGGGCATGTTGTGATGTTCTTTCTCAGTGCACCTTTATCAGCCTAAGATAATTTGGAGAGCCCACAAGGATGTAGAGCCCCTTTGAGGTTCCATCCATATGAACAGCAGGGTTATTGTTGATTATAGGCTCCTGAAGAGATGGGTTTTCAGGTTGCTTTTGAAGCTAGTGAAAGTGGAGGAGAGTCTGATGTGTTGTGGCAGTTTGTTCCAGAGTGTGGGGGAAGCACGGGAGAAGTCTTGGAGACGGTTGTGTTAGGAGCTGACAAGAGGAGAGCAGAGAAAAAGGTCCCTCTAACAGGCTCAGTTAGGAATAGCAGAGCTGAAAGGTCAGTCATTGCTATAGAACCACCCACAGCCTGAACAGGAAGTGTGAGCCTGAAGTTGACTCTGAAGAGCAGGCTCTGCAAAACAGACTGGTGAAAACACCTTTTAAGGGAAGGTGTGCCATAGCTGTACATGGCCACAGAAGCCAATTAGTGTTACTATCAGCTCTCCAGGGAAAGAAGCAAATACTGGTGGGGACCTCTAGAATGGCGGGGATTCACAGGTATGTAAAATATTTGTTTTTAGCTCAAGCATTTTCTGCATCGAATTACATTCCTTCAGCACTCAGACCCTTCAACTGGTTTCTGAAAATGATAAATTAGTGCAATTTTTTTTTCATAATTAGATCTAGTATATATGTGACTAAGGCCTGGTCAAAATCTGTATCAAGGTTCTGAACTTGACTCCTTTTACAACAGACACCAACAGCGGCTGATGGACCCCCTTGACTGACAGAATTTGCAAAGGAGATTCCGAATGCAAACTCCAAAACAGTTATGGAGAGTTCCTAAGATAGAAACATTATATTGCGTGCACTATGGTCGATGGAAACTAATGTAGGGACAAGAAAAAACTAAATAAGGACCCAACACAATCAGTGTACATTCATATTGGTTGCTTTAAAACCATCAACCCTTCACATCTCTGACAATCTTGAATAAATCTGCTTCCTATGTACAAGAATATAACTACTAAAAATACTGCCTCCTATGTACAAGAATATAACTACTATAAAACTGCCCCCCATGTACAAAAAATTGACTACTATAATACTGCCCCCTATGTACAAGAATATGACTACTATAATACTGCTCCCTATGTAGAAGAATATAACTTTCATAATACTGCCCTCTATGTACAAGGATATAACTACTAAATACTGCCCCCATGTAAAGAATAAATATTAATACTGCCCAAAAAAT
>JAODAL010085315.1:0-10632 GCA_025379985.1 Phyllomedusa bahiana
CGGGCATGCCCACTGGACACTGTGTGGGGGCTGCAGGAGGGGCCCAACCACATCTGAGCCACGTTTCTCCCAGGCCCCCCGGATGGTGGGCATGGTTGAGGGGGGCCCGGGGGGCCAACGTTGTCCCTGGCCCCGCTTCTCTTTCTGCCTCAGATTTCATTCCCATATTCAGTCCCTCCGGCGTTTTAGCAAAGAATTGCCCACAGTCGGTATCTATTTTACCGCCAACGTCGGGGAAGAGTGACTACTACCCCCGCTGCCTCGCTGGCCCCTGTGCGTACTTTTTTGGGACTTGCGAGAGGTTTTTTACCCGTGGCCGCTTGGGCATCAACCCACACTGCTGCTATCCTGTCTACGGCCACACAACCCACTTGCTGCCTGCGCTGTGCTAACTCCCTGCCGGACGGCCCTCTTCTCTGACATGATGAACCCCTTGCCTCAAGGTCGGCTACATCATCATCTCTAGAGGGGGGATTGGGAAACATAAAAAAGGGTTTTCGGGGGCCTTTTTGGGATTTTACTGCATACCCCTTTCCCCCCAAAGGCATAAATAAACGACTGATCTCTGTACATAATTGAAAAATTTCAAATATAATGCATTCATTTAAAAATTTCAGATTTTTTGATGAAGCATTTGCATTTCCATGTTTTTAACCTGCAAAATTCCCCAACGTGTTGAATATATACTAATAAACGCCCCCAAGGCATGAATAAACGACATGACTCATGTATAACATTGAAAAACTGTCAAACGTTTAATGCATACTTTTAATGCATACATTTTAAAAAATCGCATATTTGCATGAACTTTTGCAATCCCATTTTGTTAACCTGAAAAAATTGCCCCATGTGTTGAATAAAATAATTAAACGCCCTAGGGCAGAATAAACGAATGACCTTGTTATACAAAAAAAAACTTTTAAAACGTTTAATGCATAATTTTAGAAAATCAGCATTATTCCCATAAAAGCATTTTGCAATCTCATGTTGTTAATCTGCAAAACTGCCAAAAAATTTTTAAATATTATTTAAAAAACGTTAGGAAAACCTGCTTTAAAATAACACAAAGCGTTTGCAATACAAAGGATTTTTTTAGGAAGAATAGTTTTTGGAGCCCCAAGGGGTTAAATTAAAAAACCCCGCCCATGCCATGTGATGCGTCCTTTTTTTAAAGGTTTTTTTTTCACTTAGGAAATCTTTGTGTGAATTTATATCCCCGGAAAAGGGTCCTGGGGGTTTCCCGAAAAGCTGGCGTTTTAACGTACTTGTGGAAGAATGTTTGAAATAAAAGTTCGTGAAGTCCCCTTTGGTCCGCGGGGAATTTCCCTTTGGGGGAAATTTTCGATTTGAAGTGTTTAACATCACTGCTCCCCCTCTCCCCGGTCTTGGTATGCAGGGTGCCCCCTCACAACATGCCCCTCCCATGCCACCCCCCAATCTAACTTGCCCCCCTACTCAGAACAGGGGATTTTTGGCCCAATTTTTCCTGCCAAGTGCTGTGCTCCCTCCTAAAAATTTTCACCTCGCTATTTTTGGGCCTTAGCCCAAAAACCACATAGTGATTTTGGGCTGAGGGAAAACCCGGATGGGAAAGGGGGGTTTGAGGAAAATGAGGGCCGTGACCCGCCCCGGGCCATGCCAAAATAGGGGTTGTTTTTGCGTTCCCACCGACGGTGGGGTTGTCAGAAGGTCATCTGGGAGAAGTGGATGACCTAGTAACCCAATAAAGAACCCTTTGGTTTTTTGTCACCCCCCCCGGCAGCCAGATGAAGCGGCGTTTGGCCTCACCGAGTGACCCCTGCTGCGACGCCCCCTTCTGTACGCGCCCGGGGCCCTGCTCCAGGAATTTTTTGTGCCATGCCATCGGGTGAAGGCTGCCCCTCTCTTTTTGCCATACTTTTTTTTCTAAAAATGTACGACACTGTTTGATAAGTTATCTGTATATATAAATACACCCCCCTGTTTTTGACCCCAAAGTGAACCGAGTAACAACTTGGGAAAATCTTGGTAAAAAATTGCGCTCCCAAAGGGCCCAGGAAAAATTTTATTTTGTAAGTGTAAAAACGGGCTTAAAAACCTTGGATATGAATTTTGTACGGGCAAAATTGCTTTTTTGGCGGTGAAAAAAAAGGGTTTCTTTTAGTCACCACAATGCAAAACAACACCTAATTTAACCCCTGGATGTAAATGCGCAAAAAATTGGCAACCAAAAAAACTACAGCTTTGTAGGTTTAAAATGGCGTTTTTTTACGCTAACAAAAGAGAAAAACTTTTTTTTTAACCCTTGGTTATGAATTTTGTACAGGAAAAAATGTCTTTTTTGGGGTAAAAAAGACGTTTTTTTAGTCACCACAACGCGAAAAACGTTTAAATTTAACCCCGGATTAAAATTGCGCTAAAGAATTGAGCAACCAAAAAAAAAAGGGTATTGGTTTAAAAACGCGTTTTTTTTAATTTAATACAAAAGGAACAGGTTTGATAACCCTTTAATATTTAATTGCTGTAGCATTATTAAAATGTTATACTCGCAGTGGACGCCACGGAACTTCAGTTCCAAAAACCCCACAAAAAAACAGAATCAAGCATTAAAAGAAAAGTCTTTGAGACAAGCTGTGAACCCCCCAAAAAACCGCTGTATAAAAAGAGCTCTTAGTATGAATATCAAAAACACCCTGGCCACCTTCCCAATCAGTACGTAGAGCGGGTTTAGCTCCCCGGTTCGCCCAGTTTATAAAGGGGGCGGGATTACGAAACCCGCCGGGCTTGATTGGCTTCCCGCTTGGGATTATGATGTTTCTATCCCTTTTCCCCCCAGTTCTTTTCCCCCTGTAACGCCTGGCCGCGCCCTTTTATAATCAAAAGCACGCTTGTTCCCCCCGAAATCACCCCCCAAATTCGACTTCGTTCAGAAATTTAAGTTTTACTGAAATTCTAAAAAAGAATTCCTTCGTTAGAAAAGATTCGCCCCTTAGGTTTTCCAATGATTTAAAGAAAATTGTTTTGATTTTTCAATTTTGATCATAAACGACGCCAAATTCCATTAAAGTCAGTGGGGGAAGATGTTTTGGTAATTTTTTTATGAAACAGGTGGGGGAAGCTGGGAATTACCATCCTAACATAAATGGATATGTGGGACAAATTTGAAGACAATTTGGCCTGGTCACAAAAAAAAAATACATAGGGTAAAATAATTTATTCCCTTTTAATGGCTAAAATAAAAAATGAGGACAGGATAGCTTAGCGGGTAAAAGCAAAAACAGCGGGCTACGGGGCCCCCTTTAAAACATAAAAAACCCCCGGTATTGGAAATGGCACAGGGAAAAATGGGGGACCCCCCCTAAAACCTTTTCTTAACCCCGGCCCAAGAAATTTACATTATCTGGGGGGCAGCAAGAACATCCCAACGGGGAAAAATGGGGTTTTTAAGCGGGCCCAGGGCCCGAAGTTATGGGGGTGCAGGGGTTTAAGCCAGGGCTCCCCGTAAAATTATTTATTAATGTTTCGGGCTCCCCCCTTGCAGCAAAATCCAGGGGGCCCCCAAACCCTTTTTTAAATAGTTCCTATTTTTAACAATCACGGGGCCCCTTTTTTATTTTTAGGGCTTTTAAACGGGAGTACGCTCTATTGGGCACCCCCCTTTTACGTAGCCTGACCCCAAAAACCAATAAAATGACCTGTTGGACACTCAAATAAAATTACAAGAAAAATTTTAGAAATTTGGAATAATATTTTTTTCAATAGGACCTTTGCTATTGCGTTTCTTTCAGGGGGCCTAACCCCAAAACCCCGCAAAAAATGAAACCCTTTTGGACACTCAAAATAAAATTAGCAAGAAGAAATGCAGATGGTTGACAGGGAGGCCCAAATGATGCTGCAACGCTGACAGTTGGGTCAAAGCAGGGTGTGTGAGATAAGACCTCGAGCCTTCCTCAGGAGACAGTCAAGACCCAGGTAGCGCTTGAGAAATATCTGCCTATACGAGAGTTCTTACCCCTCCATATGAAATTCGAAAAGTCTTGCGTAGCACTGTCGGGGTCGTGAAACAACAATACCCGGGTCAGTCAGTCACTCCCAATTAGGTGGCATGTGTGAACAGCGCCAAGAATGACACAGATACAAAGTTCCGTTTCAAACCCAGCTCATGCTCTCACACTTCTCCAACCAGCACTACTGGTGTTTATTCAGTGCACAAGTATTTAAACAGGAAAGGAAAGGGGCATGGTTAAGGCATGGTTATTATTGCAACAAATCAGACATCCTCTGCTGTCTACTTCTGATTGGTTTAGGTTTGCCGCAGTATTGACGTCATCTCGGGTGGTTTCCAGTAAGTCATCTGATTTCCAGCAGTATTGACGTCATCTGGGTGCGGTACACAGGATGTCGGCGCCATCTTAGCTTGCATAGTTACTCATAGCTAACAGTTCAGTAGCGAGGAAAAATTAGGATTTGAAGCATATAAAAATATAAATGTATAAAAGTATAAAACATCCCACTTAAAGGCCTTTCACATAGCAAAGTCAGATCCTTACTATCCCTACATTAACCCTGTATATTCCGGGGTAGGGATTGCTATGTCATCATACACCTTTATTGTTTTCATATCAATTTCGGGTCTTGCCATCAGTGGATCCATTTCTGTGTGGTTTACGAATATTCCCTTTGTTCCTGCCTCTATAGTTTTAGTCATCATTCTTCTGATACAGGGGATAACGCAAATTGAGAGTATCATCAGTACCAGAAAAACACATCCTATAGCAATCCCTATTTGGGTCAACATTTCTCTCCATCCATGGGTCCATGATGTGAACCAGTCACCCCAAGAGTTGGTTATCCCAGAGTGTTTCTTAAGTTCCACTGATAGGTCGAAAATTTGGGAGATTGCCACTGTGGCTTTTCCATTAACACCGGTGTTGTCAGGGATATATGTACAGCATTCTTCTCCTATCATGGCACAGACTCCTCCTTTTTCTGCTAGTATCATGTCAACTGCCAATCGGTTCTGAAGGGTCATTCTGGTGTTTGGGCCTAACTCTTCAACAATCCCGAGGAAAGCATCTCTACTATAGTTTACAAACCTTTGTTGATTATAGTACAGGTAATTGATCCAGTCTACATTCTTATTTATGGTGGGCCAGAGGAAAATTGATTCCCACCCTGCAAGTACTTGATCTCTGGCTTTAAATTCATCTGGGACCCCCCTTGGGACTCCTATAGCATCTATATAAACTGCAGAATCAAAGCTTCCCGCAGGTTGTTTACTTCTCTTACTGCTATGTAGAGTCCTGACATTTCCCTCATCATCCCGGGGTTCCCAAGGGAGTATTCTAAATGGCATAAGCACCTTTATTAGGGCACACTGTCCCGTCCAATTGCGGGGTAATTTCCCTCTTATTTTATCGTCCCCACACAACCAATAGATATCGTATAAGCTCTTAGTGTGGTTTTGCAAAAGGGCTTCATTTATGTTTATCTCTTTAGAACAGAAGCCCTCAGAGAAGTTACCTAGGGGCCTCCCTCCAGAGTGGTTGGCATGGAAACAGGTGTAATTACCAGCGTAGACTATGATTTCTCCCGGGGGTCTGACTTTAGGGTTGTGAGTTACCAGAGGGCGGTAGTCTGGGCATTCATCACCTTGTTGGTCTTTCAGCAGTTTTAACAGACATTCAGTGTCATTTCCTTCTGTAGTGTTAAATGGCACTGTTCCCAATTGCCCTCTGGCTGCAGCACAAGCTATACATCCTCCAGTGATGTTGTATGATCTCACAGTATATCTAACCCATTCTAACCAAAGATTTTTCCTAGGTGTGGTCCGTGTCTCTATAGCCATGACATCCTCCCATTTCAAATTAGGTATAGGTATTATTTCCTTTATAGCTTTTTCAAAGGGTTTAAGATTTGAAGTTGGAGCGGGTGAACCGGCTAGACTGGGGACTGCAGCGGGCCTAGAATCTATGTCCTTAAGCGTTATTTGTCCCAGTCCCCTTCCAGAGTGACCCCTAAAATAGACGCCAAGGACAAACGTTTGTAAATCACTTGGTTGAGCATTTTCTAAATTCAATATTAGGGGGCTACATCCTTTGGGACTATAGTTACAGCTATCCCACCTGGTTTGGGTCCCCACCTTAGTAAGAATCATTCTAGTCCTAAAAGATTTGCCATTTTTATCCTTACTCATCATGGCTTCTTTGGGTCTGTATCCCCAATCATCCCCCGTATTCCAAGCCGCATCTGACCAGTAATAACAATTATCATTCCCGGGCCTAGTAACACAAAGATAGCATTGGGGCTCTATCCCTGCCAGCTAGTGTTGAGTGATTATTATCGACAAAGTTGAAATCGGCAAGGTTTTTATGGTGATCGAAATTTTTAAATCATGTGATAATTAAGGCTAAAATCTGTGCATCATCTATTAAGATCGCGCCATTTTCATCGCTTCCTGTAATTTTGGCGGCCAGCAAATCAGATTACAGAATAGAGCAGGGTGAGATGTGTGTGCGACGTCATGACTGGGATGTGTATGGTTGCGATTGGCTGGAAAAATCACATGACCTCGTTTTACATAGAACAGCGTTTCTGTTCAGCCTCAGTGTCTCTCAGCGTCTCATAGGAGTAGGACGTGTGCTCTGCCTGTGGCCAAACAGCTCAGCGAAATTATTCTATTTCTGCACAGAGAACCCTCTACTATTAGCTGTGATCCTTACAAGGTAGTTAGATTAGAGATTGGAAGATTTTATGTAGTTAGGTAGAGAATTTTAAAGGAGCATCTACCGCTGTAAAGTCACGGGGGGAGCGGGGGGTGGGGGGTGGGCCCGCGGGCGAACACAGATAAGCTCTATAAAGAACACTGGAGAAAGTGCACCAAGACTTAGTGTAGACATTGCAGTGCAATATCTTTATTATTAACAGTTTGCTATTGAAATATGTCCTGGATATTGGGCAGCCCGAACTTATATTAGGATACACATCATTTCTAGTAACTGCAGGTCTCTGTGTTAGGTGCAAAACGCCACTTTGATTATCAGTATACATTTCAAATAGGTGTTCATTTTCAATTTTACCCATTCCACCTTTGTTCATATATCCACCTTGCACTTAAATCTGAAAACAGCAATTTTATAGTCACCACAGGTGAATTGAAAGGTGCAAAAAATACCATGTATTATACAAAAACATAACAGATACGTGTTTTTTGACTTTGGCGCACTACAGCTTTGTTCATTGACGCAGCTTGCACGTAAATCTGAAAACAGCAATTTTATAGTCACCACAGGTGAATTGAAAGGTGCAAAAAATACCGTGTATTATACGAAAACATAACAGATACGTGTTTTTTGCACTTTTGCCCAGTCCAGATTTGTTGATAGAGACACCTTGCAGTTAAATTTGAATCCAGCAATTTTGTTTTGATTAGAGGGATTGAGAATAGCTGTGATTTGCCGCTTTTAATAAAAATTTTTTAAAAAACTATTCCCTACCTTTCTCAATTTTTTATTTTTTTAAAACTTGGGCGAAAGAGGGGGAAGCGAAAAAGAGGGGGGTAGCACATGGGGGTAGAGGTAGAGAGAAGGTGCCCCTTTCCCAGTGCTGGCGACAACACGCATGCAGGGGATCGTCATTGCAGGACCGTCGGGCCCCGTCACGGGGGGTCGGGGCCCTGTAAATCTCAGAAATTGAACAGGTCGCCAATCTGTCCTTCAGGGGATAATGAAACCCTGATCCAGCAAATTGTATGTTTTAAATTTTTTGGGGGGATTTTCTGTGAAAGCGTTAACAAACAGGTCCTATTGTAAAAAATGTGGTTTCTAACAAAATTTTGTTTTTCAAAATTTGCAAGAGGGCTAAAGGGTGGGCTTCAAAACAGGAATGGGAGGCCTGTTTTTTTACACATATTGCAAATGACTTTTTTTTTGCAAGATCTTTACATAGCTACAACCCCTTAATTGAGACAACCCATTTAAAATAAAAAAAGAGAAAAAAAAGACAGGTGGGATTCCACCTATTTTAAAAATGTTTTTCTAAAATTTAAACACTAAAAAACTTGATGTACAAAAAAGCTGTTAAAAAATTTTCTAAATTTGTAAAAGGGGAGGTCAGGAAACTTTACCAGAGTGGTTTTCAGAGGGCATGGAGTATGGGCACGGACAGAAACAAATTACAGAGACCATTTTCCTCCACACGTTGGAGTAAAATGAGAAAAAAGAAGCCAAGAAAAGGGGACCTGGGTGTAACAGGACGTTAAACCCCCATTATTTTTCCCAAATAAGCCCAATTTGGCCCCCCTCATAAGGGGGGCAAGCCTACCCAGGGCTTGACGTGTATGAGGAAGGGTGGGGTCCACACTTTCCGCTTCCGCACTCGCTCGCACGAAAAGTTTTTTCGTTGCGGTCATCAGGATTTTAACCCCGCGTGTAAAGATGACGGACCCACCCGGGCTCTCACCGCCCCCCTGTAACTCCGGGCCCCGGTCATGCGTGGCACAGGACAGGTAAGCAAGCCAGTTCAAAATAAAAAGGTGGTTGAAAAACTCCTTTTTTTTCCGGGACTTTTTAATCGGGGGGCAAAAGGTTTAATGGCATACTGCGGTCCAGACAGGTTTGTCAATGTCCCCTTCAAAAAAATGGGGTTGAAAGACTCCTTTTTCCCTCATTTTTTTAAATTTTGGGGCAAACAGGTTTAAGGGTCTGCTGCGGTCCCGGACATTTGTCAAGTCCGTTCAAATAAAATGGGGTTTAAAGAATCCTTTTTTCCGGCACTTTTTAATCTGGGTCAGACGGTTTAAGGTTTATCTGCGGTCCAGGACAGGGGTTTTTCAAAGGTTCCAAAAGGGGGTTTTTTTTTTAATTTTTTGGGGGAAAATAGTGGTTGGGGGAATGTTTCCCTTTTCCCCCTTTTTCTGGCACTTTTTTCTGGGGGGGCAACAGGGTTTAATGGCATACGCGGTCCAGGACATTTTTAGTCATGTCCAATGAAAAAAATAAAATGGGGGTTAAAGCCCTTTTTTTCCGGGGACTTTTTTTCTTGGGGCAAAAGGTTAAGGGTTCATGCTGCGGTCCAGGAAGGGTTTTCAAGCCAGAAAATAAAAGGTGGTTTTTAAGAACTTTCTTTCCCGGGACTTTTTAAAACGTGGGCATGCAGGGGTTTTTTGGATATGCAGGGTTCCAGGAAAGGATATTCAATGTCCTTCAAGAAAATGATGGTTAAATAAAAACTGCCTTCGGATTTTTTTTTTTTTTGTGGGTGATGCGGTTTTTGGCATCTGGTACAAAAATAGTGAAAGGTGTTGAATTTTTTTTTGTGGCTTTTTATAGCCTAAGTGTTGTGCCTAAAAGTACAGGTTCCATTTTAAATGTTTGGCTGTTTAAATTTCCCGCTTTTCCAGCCCTGTTTTGGGTGAAAAGAAGGTGTTGTTGCTCTCCCCAAAACTTTAATGGTCATCGGAGGAATGACACGAAAAAAAAAATTTTCGATGGGGGCCGACTATGACTATCCCCCCATTCGAAGCCAAAGTAAAAGCCAACACTCGCCAGCCCCCACGTGTCCTGTCAAACCACATTCGGCCACAGTACATAAAACAAATGTCCCAAGATTCACAGGGTTTTTCGATTTCCCCGAAAACAGTAAGTTTCTGCCCCCTTTTCCCCCACAAGTGATAATTAGAAAGGATATAGGGCTTCATGATTCATAGGGTCTCGCGAGTGGGAGGGGTGTATCCCGGGTTTTTCCCTTTTAAATTTTTACAAAACGGTTGGGGTAGTCTAGGATTTTGATAAGGGGCCTTCAAACTAGGGGGAAGACAGTTTTTTCTGTATGCTTTTTACATACACCTTTTGTCCTGGTTCAAAGCCGTGTACCCCTTTACTGAGGATTCTGGGGGGAAACAGAAACTAAGAATGGGGTTAAGTCAGTTCTTTAGCAAATTCTACAACAAATTTTAACTTTATCATTTGTTCTGATAGCTCCTGATTTTTTTTCCTCCTATTTGGGGGGGGGTTGGTTTGGTTTTTCAATTCCAATACATGTAACAAAATAGATGACAAGGGTACTTTAGGAGGGAAATCCCTTTCCTGGGGGACAGATGGGCCGCCCCCGTTCCACTAAGAATTAAAAGGAATAAATACAAACCTCGAAACACTTTTTCCCAAAGGTGTTTTAGGAAGTGACGTGGGGAGGAGGGGCAGGGTTGGGGTTGGCTTCACTTGGGGTGTTGTGGTGTTGTTGTTGTCCCTATTTTTGGTATGCGCTTTTTTTGGTACTTCCCCTTTAGGCAGGGCGAGATCTCCCGTTTTTTCCCTCACTTCCCAAACGTTCGCAAATTTTTGCAGGGAAGGGTTGGCCACTCGCCGTCTGGGGGGGGTTTTATGGCTGCGGGGTCTTGCTAGATTTTTTGGGTTTTGAAAAGTCATGGTGTTTGCGGGGTGCTACTGTAGGGGGCGAGGAACGGGTTTTCACTTATTTTGTTGAGTCCCGTTTTGGGACATTGGTAAAACCCCACTCAACATTTTTTGGGGCGGTTCCCCCCTGAACGAGGTCATCATCATTATTTTTCCTCTTTATCTTTCTTTTCCTTGACCCTCTTTTTTGAACCCTTTTTGGGAAAAAACAGCTTCATTCAGTGCTAGAGTCCAGTTTTCA
>JAODAL010085316.1:0-10632 GCA_025379985.1 Phyllomedusa bahiana
CTGCGCATACAACTAATACTATAACAACCCCTTTCATAGTCAGCCCCAAAATTTAAATATGCAGCTTTTACGCATGGAAAGTATATATGACCGCTCCCGATTTCCAATTTTCAGGGCGCTACAAATTTTCTGCTGACATAAATGGAAAAACAATTAAAACATATTTCATTTTTGGGTTTCATCCAAATGTTTTTCCCAGCGACATACCTAAACAAAATTTAAAAGGGCACCATTGAAATGAGTCTATCCCCTTTAAACAATAGTCGTCAGCCGAGAAAAATTTGATTTAAAGATTTTATCAAAAATGGTTTCGGGCCCGGTTATGTTTTGTCCAGAAAATGCATTTCAATCTCTTTTCATTCTTTTAACAAATTAATTTGTATTTTGCTTTTTGTGCAAAAAATTTTGATTTCAAAACAAATTTCCATTAGAAAAAAATTTAAACGGGCAAAAAAGCAGAACCAAATGATGTATTGAAGGAAAAGAAAAGAAAGGGAAGAAATTTTTCCAGTCTATTAAAAAATCTTGCTTTGACAGAAATGCCCAAGCTACTTTAAAAAAGGCGCGATGTCAATGTATTAACAAAAGAAGGGCGAATACAAATATTTTTCCGGATCAAGCCAAGAAAACCTTTATTTTTTTAAATTTAGTTAAATGTCCCCACTACAAAAATTTTAAATTTTTATTTCAGGAGTCGAATAACTCATGGGCCGCGCTGGTAGGAGGCGGGAAAGGAATAATAAAAAAGGGCTGACCTTACAACGGGCCCTATAAAATTATTTTTCAAAACCCATTTGGAAATGCAAGCGTTCTTTTTAAAGACTCCTTAAAAAATTTGAGAAACATGAAGGTTTTTTTTTCTTTAAATCTTGGCGACATAAATCAAGAGGGAGCAAGACAGGGGTGTGTCAAACAATTTTACTGCAGGGGGCTTATTAAACTCTGTGCTTGCTGTCACTGAAGGGACTATTCATGGTTTTCATTAGACTTTCCCAAGGCTGATACGTGCACCAACTTTGGCTTTAAATGAACCTTCAGCTGGTTTATGCTGCCCATCTGAAAGCAAAGTGAAAAGAGAAAGCAATCTCTGAAATTTTTGGTTTATAGTTTGGGGCGGGTTTTCCTATTAAAAGCAGAGTAAATTCAGACCGGACTCCTTTAAAAGGGGGGTCTCGCTACAAAGATTTCTTTCAAAATGTAGGGGAAAACCAAATAAAGACATTTTTCCAAAAAATATTGCTTTTTGGGTTTACCCGTTTTTTTTAAGGGATACAAATGAAATTTTTCACCTCCCGGTATTTTCTGTTCCCCCTCATACCCCCCCAGCCTTTTAAACACCTTCCCCCCCTCTGTTTTGTTCTTATGGTATGCAGGAGTGAAGTTACCACACAGGTTTGCGGCCCGCTCTCCCGCTGGCAAAAAAAGCTTGGGTTTAAACTAAAGTAAACAGCACTAATTTGGCCTTTTGTTTTAGGGATCAATAAAAACCCCTCTAAAGGTTTCTGAGAGCTTCTGGCTAACTTAAACTAATTTTGCAGAATGAAAACAAAAGAGTTTTAATACACCTGGAGCTGTATCAAATTACAGTCAGTCTTTTACCAAAGGGAAATGACATAGTATTTCAATTTATTCAAAACCTAGAAACTCTGTTAAATTTGACAACCCCTTTAAGTCACAGTAAGTTTTTGATTACCCCCCCCAACAAACAGTGAAATTTACAACTTTCCCTGCAACAGAGTGTGTACAGAGGAAAATGTCAATCACTGCATGTTGGAGTGGTCATTAGTACTTTCAGTTCCACTTTCACAGACTTTCTCTGCTTTTTACTCAGAAATTCAGCATTAAATCATATGATCCTATATATCACAGAGCTCAGCTTCTCTCCTCTATCATATAACCCTATGTATCACAAAGTTCAGCTTCTCTCCTCTATCATATAACCCTATATATCACAGAGCTCAGCTTGTCTCCTCTATCATATAACCCTATATATCACAAGAGCTAAACCCTCTCTTCTCTATCATATAACTCTATATATCACAGAGCTCAGCTTCTCTCCCCATCTAAATCATAATACAATCATATATATACCAAACAGAGCTCACTTCTCTCCTATCATATAACCCTTTTATATCACAGAGTTCAGCTTCTCTCCCTCTATCATATAACCCTATAAATAAACATATCACAGAGCTCAGCTTCTCCCCTATATCATATAAACCAATATATCACAGAGCTCAGCTTCTCTCCTTTATACATATAACCCTATATATCACAGAGCTCAGCTTGTCTCCTCTTTTCATATGCCCCTTTTAATCAAAAGTTCAGCTTCTCTCCTCTATCATATAACCCTATATATCACATATCAAGAGCTCCAGTTTTCTCTCCCTTTATCATATTAATTCCTAATATCACAGAGCTCAGTTCTCTTCTCTATCATATAACCCTATCTATCACAGAGCTCAGCTTGTCTCCTCTATCATATAAACCCCTATAAATCACAAAGTTCAGCATCTCTCCTCTATAAATAACCCTATATATCACAGAGCTCAACTTCTCTCCTCTATTCATATAACCCTATGTTTTAACAAAGTTCAGCTTCTCTCCTCTATCATATAAACCCTATAAATCACAGAGCTCAACTTCTTTCTCTATCATATAACCCTAATATATCACAGAGCTCAACTCCTCTTCCTCTATCATAAACCTATATTCACAGAGCTCAGCTTCTCTCCTCTATCATATAACCCTATATATCACAGGGCTCAGCTATCTCTCTTTTATATTACCCTATAATCCTGGGGCGCTTCTCCTCTATCACTCCGCTCTCAGGTAGGGCAGCATAAACCCCCGTCAGGTTCTCTTTAAGGAAGAGTATGGACACCAGGCTGATGGTTCTTGTCTCCACTAATTCATTATAGCAAAGTAACAGACCAGAACAGAGAATGAAGCTGCTGTTGTGTATAGTGACTGTTTACACTGTCATCAAGGCTTCCATATATGACAACTATGTTGAAATCTATCATAAATGGAAGTTGTGTCATTAATGTTGTCAGTGAATGAGAACTTTGTTGTTTACATTCAGAGCTATGCCCAGAATTAAAGAAGTGACTTTGGACTCACTGGTGGCTCTTGTCAAAAACTGATTACCAATGCGTCCATCAATTGTCACTCCAGATGTTGGTGAACTCATGCGGCAAGAGGCGGACATATCGGAGGTGGGACTATCGTCTGCACTGTGGACATGGCTGCACCGTATTTTCCTACCTATCCATACAGTGTAACAAAGTCCAAGGAGAGGAGGTTTGTGCTTCTGTAACCTTAGGGTTTTTAGCGTTATTGCTTCCATTTATAAAGATATCATTACAGTTTTGCTGGATCTGTTTTAGGACAGATACTAGTAAATCCTTTCCATTGGGCTTGTATTTTTAACTGAAAAAATAACACTGTTGTCTGCAACATGGTTGCTGCCAAAAATACCCCTTGAAATACCCCTAGAGTGAGCAAAGCTGTAGCTGATACAGAGGCATATATAGCCAGGGCTGCTATTTTAGGGTCCCACACAGCTGAAGCAACTGAGCCCCCATGCCCATTACCAGTTTCTATCTTGCGCTATATCAGCAGGCCCCCTTTTTAAAAATTTGATCAGGGCCCCTGATAGGAGTATTGCCAATACTCTCCCTGTATATAGTCCAGAGGTTCCCAGTTTTTTTTAAATTATACCACACAATTTACTGCCTCTGTATGGAAAACAACAGCAAAATCAAATACAGCTATAAAACACACTAACTAACACACTAACATATACCAATCTAATGCTCGGCCGCCTCTTCCATTGGGTAGGGTAGGCAGTTGCCCGGGGTCCCCATGAGCACAGGGGGCCCTCTTAGAGAGCCGCCGACCCTGACCAGTGGAGTAACAGCCCCTGCGGCGGGTTCAGGCGTGCCATATGTGTGCAGGAGGCCTGGACCCGCCGCATTATTAAGTGCCGCAGAAGGCGAGATTACGCCTCCTGCGCCGCTGTATCTCCTAAGCCAGAAGCCGTAGGCTTGCGGCCTAGGAGATCCCAGGAGCAACGGCCCGGAATAGACGACATGATGACGTCACGCCACTACGCCGGAAATTAGCTCCCGGGACAGCAGGGGAGCCTGCTCCTTGACAGGGACTGTGGAGAGGTAAGTAACGTTTTTATTTATTTATAAATTTATTTTCTAAATCAGAGGGACCTACAGGGGGCTTAATATACAGGGAGCCATATTATAGGGGACTTTATATACTGGGGGCCATATTATAGGGGGCTTAATATACTGGGGCCATATTATAGGGGGCTCAATATACTGGGGGCCATATTATAGGGGGCTTAATATACTGGGGGCCATATTATAGGGGGCTAAATATACTAGGGGCCATATTATAGGGGGCTTAATAAACGGGGCGCCATACTACAGGGGGCTTAATATACTGGGGGCTGTATTATGGGGGGCTTAATATACAAGGGACCATATTATAGGGGGCTTAAGATACTGGGGGCCATATTACAGGGGTAAATATACTGAGGGCCATATTATAGGAGGCTTTATATACTGTGGGCCATGTTATAGGAGGCTTAATATACTGGGGGCCATATTAAAGGGGCTAAATATACTGGGGCATATTACAGGGGGTAAATATACTGGGGCCATATTATAGGGAGCTCAATATACTGGGGACCATTTTATAGGGGGCTTAATATACTGGGGGCCATATTCCAGGGAGTAAATACACTGAGGACCATATTACAGGGGGCCATATGTATAGGGGGTCATATTACAAGGGACTATATTGCAGAGGGGACATAACAGAGGTAGGAATTGACAGCGAAATGCTGATAAAATGAAAATTCTAAGATGTTTGTGCACTAAATTCTGCAGGGGCGATTTATAGCAGGGAGAAGTCGTCATGGCGGTATAGACGGAATGAGAAGAAAAAGGAAAAAGAACGACTCAGATAGGACGTCTCCTGTGAGTCACTGATGTCAGGGGTCATTTCTCTTCTGTGTTGGTCAGTGCTGTATTCACTGTTATGTGGTGATGACATGAGCTGGTGTTTGACCGCTATGTGTTCTCTAAATGACGGTATTGTAGGTTATAAGTTTATCGATAATTTTTATATTTATACCTGTGAGTGGTTGTGTTGGTTGGGGGGCCCAGTGCACAGTGCTGCCCAGGGGCCCATAATGCTGATAAGACAGCCCTGATCTAATAGACACTCTTTTGGCTTTTGTCAGGTGAATCCAACAAATGAAAGCTCATCCAACAAATGGACATTGCTTACAGACTCTAAGTTCTGCTTACCCCATTTGCAAAGGGTTGACACATATAACATAAAAATTTGATAAAAAATGTGAGCAAAGTTTCTAGTCAGAAGGGTCCCATCCTTAAAGGGGTTTTGCCACAAAGTAAAATTGACGTGGGAAGCTTGCAAATGAAATAACAAACATTTTCATCATTCATTATTATTAAAAATTCTACACCGTTTTTGTCTAAGCTCCGCCTTTAGTGATCCATTATTTACAGCTCGTCTCCAGGGGATACGACCAGGGCTGAGAGCTTCTCAGTCCTGGTCGCACATGCTCAGACATCACCTCTCCTCTCAGGCAGCTACTGAGTGTTCAAACCCCAGGAGCTGTCATTCTATTCCTGTCCTCTGTACTCATTAGTAATCACATACACTCACTGCTGAGTGAGTGTTCAATCCCCAGGTGCTGTCACTCTACTCCTGTCCTCTGAACTCCTTAGTAATCACATACACTCACTGCTGAGTTAGTGTTTAACCCCAGGTGCCGTCATTCTACTCCCGTCCTCTGTACTCCTTAGTAATCACATACACTCACTGCTGAGTTAGTGTTTAACCCCAGGTGTTGTCATTCTACTCTTGTCCTCTGTACTCCTTAGTAATCACACACACACTCACTGCTGAGTGAGTGTTCAACCCCAGGTAGCCAAAAAGGGAAAAAAGAGAGAAAAGGGGGCGCACAATAGTGAAATACGTATTAAAAATGAATATTAAAAGAATGATTATTCTCACCTAATGTGGTTGTGCTCGTATTGTAGAGGCACAACAATCATACACGTATATTGGACGTTAGTCCTCCATTTGGCAGCCACGTATATTGGACGTTATATATCGATTGTTCAACCCCAGTTGCTGTCACTCTACTCCCGTCCTCTGTACTCCTTTGTAATTAGTCAAACACTGCAAACAAATAAAAAAGAAACCTCAATGAGGTCTGTGCATTGCTAAAGAGGAAAGAAAAACACAGGTTTGGTTCCCGCAGGGATTTAAACTAAGGACCCTTGTGCCTGGAGGCAAAAACTTTACTTCTCAGCTACTCACAATGCTTTACATAAACAGACCTTTCTTTGATTACACAGAGGAAGGGCCTGGTGATGTCATCCTGCTTGGTCACATGATCTGCAATTCAAACAAATCACACACGCCCCCTTCTGAGCACAGATCGTGAGATCATGGCAAAACCCCTTTAAGACTTAGGGTTACATGTAGGAAAACTGTCTAGGTCTCAGACTTTCTTTGTTACCCATAGCAACCAATCAGAGCTCCCCTTTAATTTTATCTGCGCATTATATGAAATGATTAGTTGCTATGGGAAAGTCTTACTGCTAGAAAATTTTCATATATGAGGCCCCTAGAGCACCATCCACAGGCAGCTTTGGAGCTAGAGAGTCAACCTATTCAGCGATTGGCTTTATTCTAATAGGGGATGTTCAATGATGTGGCAGATGTCCTACTGTATAAGGTCATTCTGAGTTTATAGAGGTCAGTCCCCTTTTTGGAACCCTCAAACTCTATTACAAGGGTGAAGATCAGCTATAGAGAGCAGGTTGCAGTCTGGCAAATCAGGCTTATCCATACACTACATGGACAACCCTTTGGTTTGAATATGCACTCTGTAATGCTATATCTAATGATGTCTTCAGCTAACCACAAGACTCTTTAATTGTGATCTTCCACTAGCGGTTAAATTAAACATTTAAGAAGCCATTTACAAAAGGTGGTATGAACTTCAGGGACAGCTGCATGGGGTGCAGAGGTAGCAGTCCCAACCAAGTCCAGGTTCTTGCTTATCATAGACAGCATACGGTAAGTAGGGGGACATTTAAAGATTTTGCACTCTTTTAACCAAAAGTCCATTCATAATATAACTTTGTATATGGGGCAACCTAAGAAACCTTTTAGTTCTAGTTTAAAAACTCAGCATCACAGTGCAGTAATAGAGGCAGTGTCCAGCCACCGGCTAAAGGTAAGAAGTCATGCTTCCTTTAATGAAACTGAAGTTTCTAAGGTATTTAAAAATGGCTGCCAAGAAATGCAGCACAACCGTGCGCTTCCTTCCACGTAATGGGCTTATGGGAGCACTTAGCTTCTCGACGCTTATAACACCATCGGCTCATTGAGCATTAAGCAGAATATCTGTATTATTATCAAAGCATCATTTATAATGAAAATGACTGATTTGGGATAGGAAAATATTTTGGCAGTCTCCTATCATTAGACGACCCATCTGTAGCTCACTGAAAGGTGCATTTCAAAAAGACTCTCTCATGCTTTGATGCTTGAAATGTATTTATTTTTTTTGCCTACACGTATCATAGCAGATGTTCTCATCCCAGAAAAAGAAAGTTTGCATAAAAGACTTCCAGATGCGATTCTCCAAGACCTATGTTGATTTTTTTTTTACTTTTGCTTTTTCTTTTTTTTATTTAAGTGAGCAAATTATTCATTGCAGCTTGAAATTATTAATCATCAGCGCTGGTGATTTCTTAAATAGCTAAGGATTATTTAGAAGTAGTAATCAACGTATTAAATTAAACATATTTGACACCAATGATACTCATTTAGAATAACAATAGGCAAAGACGTCTACAAAGGAAGATTTGCAAAAATGTGAATGTTGTCAATGACAAACATTTCATTTATCGGGAAAATGGCATTGAGAACAGCCTCCTGCAATTGTCTCTGGGAATTTTTTTTCTTTTTTTTTTCTTCTTTTTGTTTTATTGAAACAAACATCCATCTGTTTTACAAAACCTCAGCACAGATCTATTTTTTGTCTATCCAATCAGCATATTTTATTTATGAAGATAAATAGCGTATATTATTTTATAACTTAAAAAAACATATTTTTATAGAATATAAGAACAACTAAAAATCTAAAAATATTTAACGACCTTGACCCTATAATTATAAAACTCATGTATTATTATTTTTTTTTTTTTTACCCTGGGACAAATGATTTTTTTTTTAAACCAGCATATGGGCCAGCCTTGGACTTGTGTTATTTTATTGTTACTGCCTGATAACGTTTAATGGAAATAATACAACAGTGCCAAAGAATTTTAATTATTTCTGTGATAAAGTTATATGTTCGGCCTTGGAAAAAAAAAAAAAAAAGTGGAGATAATGCCGGGATTCATTATTATTCCCAGTGTGTTTAAACAGACGACGCAGAACGCAAACAAAAGCAGATGAAATTTGAAAAGTATTATCAATACGCCAGATAGCAGATGCCCTTTCCAATCAGAACAAGCATATCTTCTATTGCAACTTTATGGCTGAGTAGCTTATTCATTTCCATTAGAAGGTTGTTCGTTTCTAAAATATGTAGATGCTATCTGGAAAACCAACCAACCAGTCGGCATATTCTGCTTGTTTAGCTAAATTTATTATTACATGCGTGCAGGCAGGAACCGAGGTGCATTCTAAAAATAGGGAAAAAAATTCTTATTGTGTCAAGGTCAGCCTTCTCCACGACCTTTGGCGTATATATAGCGATTGGGCTTTAGAACAAAACGAGAGATGAATTCATTTAATTTGTCTTATTAATCAAGGCCTGACAATGAGGCCATCAAGTGGTGCTTTAACTTAAGCACAAGATACTAATTATTCCAGGACATTTTTAGTGCTATATGTTAAATTCTGATTTTATCCACGGCATGTCCTGGTGGAAGCGAAGGGCGGCTCATCCTCGGGTTTACAATTTAAATTTATGTACAATGTTAGCGATTGTGTATTTATTATGCTTGGAGTTGAACAGGAGGTCATCTTTAGTTTTGTAAACCGTGTCTTTATATAGAAAATATACGACATTAACAGCTGCTGTATCTCCAAATTCATTTTCCAAGGGGGAGGAGGGCATTAAATAGACAAAGAAGCTATATGCACCAAAGTAATGAGATCTAGAGAAGCAGTTGGTGCCGAAAGAGTTAAAAAAATAAGGTTCATGTTACAGACTTGATTATCTACAGTACTTTAAGGCCTCGTTCACACGGCTTATTTCGCCGCGGATTTGCCGACGGCTTGACGATCGGCAATCCGTCGGCAAATCAGTCAGGAAGAAGTAACAGCCTATTTTCTATTGATTTCAATAGAAAATACAGCTCGTTGTTCACACGACGCGTATTTCCGTGCCGGATTGCCGCCGCGGATTGACGACGGCAATCCGGACGGAAAAACAATGTGCATGTCAATTATTTACGGACGGATTCACCACCTACAATGAATGGAGATGGTGAATCTGTCGGGAAATCAGTTACAAATACGTACCACACTTAGTGGCACTTATTTGCAACTGATTTTCAACTGATTTCAGAACGTATTTACGATCGGCAATCCGATGTAAATACGTTCTGAAATAAGCCGTGTGAACATAGCCTAAGGGTTTTAGGAAAAAAAATAATGGCCTATGCTAAGGAACATTTTGGTTTGATTGGTGGGTTTGACCAACGGGACTTCCCCTTACATATGAAGCAAAGGGGCTGAAGGAGGACCGGTGACATCTCCTGACTTGTCTGTTTTAGTAAATCCATGTGTTCCATTTGACTTAACAACTTGAGAGCTTCTTCTCTTATAACTCTGTGTTGCACTATTCCACCTTCATTCCTTCTACAAAAGTATTACTGAGTCAGTGAGATGGGTGTTATCATTTCGGGTTTGAAAGGGATTTGAGGGATTAGAGGAAATATGCTTCTGAATTTTTATTTCAAGAGAAAGACTAGTATTTACTAAAACAGACATGCTTATAAGGTCAGCAGGAGTTTCTATGTTATGTCTGTCTTCTGTTGTTTGTGTGTGTTTGGAGTGGCTGCATAGCAAATGCACAGGACCATTGCATGTCAGCTGACCCTGCCGTGCATCTGGAGCTTGTTGCTGAACTGCTAGGCTCTATAAAGCTCATTTGAGCCTTGCAGTTTGATTGCAGAGTATACAGAAAAGTTTTCTGTCTGGTCCTGTTACATCAAATCAGGGCAGTTCCTAGGGGCAGGCGAGGTGGGCGATCGCCCGGGGTGCCGAGGGTCTGCTCACCCGAGGGGGGCGCCATCCACCTCGCCTTAATGGATATCAGCCACTGACTCTGCGCGGTCGTTGTTAAACAGCCGCGTAGTCAGTAAGCAGCTGCACAGTGCAGAGGCAGGACTGTCCTGCCTCCTCCCCTGTATGTATCGGCGCTCGTGGAGCGCCGATATATACACAGCGTCGCAGGGGGTGCATGGCTTTCACCGCGCCCCCTGCGACGCTGGGATGTCCTGGGTTGGCAGCCTCTGGGAGCTTCGTGACAGGGTAAGCAGCGGATGA
>JAODAL010085317.1:0-10632 GCA_025379985.1 Phyllomedusa bahiana
CAAAACATGACTTCAAAAATGTAGGTCTTTATTCATTTGTGCATTTGCGAACATTAATCTGACTTTTATATGTTTCTTTTGGAGTAATGGCTTCTTCCTGGCAGAGTGGCCTTTCAGCCCATGTTGATACAGTACTCGTTTCACTGTGGATAATGACACAATCTTACGAGCTTCCGCCAACATTTTCACAAGGTCTTTTGCTTTTGTTGTTGGGCTGATATGCACATGTCACACCAAAGCACATTTATCTCTGAGACACAGAACTCGTCTCCTTCCTGAGCGGTATGATGGCTGGACATTCCCATCTTGTTTGTACTTTTGTATAATTGTTTGTACAGATGAACGAGGCACCTTCAGGTATCTGGAAATTGCACCCAAGGATGATCCAGAATTATGCAAGTCCACAATTCTCTTCCTGATATCTTTGCTTCTATGTGTAACATCATGGGAAAGTCTTAAGACATGAGCCGTGTTTTTCTGGTGTGCATTAAAATATATCCACAGGTGTACCTCTAATTAACTCAGAGGCTTCCAAATGCATAACATAATCATATGAGCTGTGCCACAATGTTTAAGGCATAAGAATCCCAGTGTATGTAAACTTTTGACTTTGCAGAAAGTAATAAAAATGCCTTAAAATATTCTCTTTCTCTCATTATTCTGGCAATTGACAACTATAAATAATATTGGTAATCCTAATTGACCTAAAACGGATAAGGTTTATTCTGATTTCTTGTCAGAGAGTGATAGCTTGGCTTGGAAATGGCCCTATGGAAGGGCTGGAATGTAGCTATTTGTAAAGACATGGGTGATTAAATTCACTTTTTTTTTTTTTTTGGTGGTGTTGCTGTTTTTTTTTTTTTTTTTTTAAACATTCACCCTGTTACATTTTTTTGAGCTGTCCCCTTTCATCCTCTTCACGCATTTGGATGTTCAGGAACATCCTGATTGTATGTAATTCAGTGCATTTGGATGTTCCTGAACATCCAGGTGATTGTGTAGGCTCACAAGTAAAGCCCACACAATTAGCTGATTAAGTCAGCTTTATATTACAGCTGACTCCAAGCCCTGTCTTCCGGTTGTTCCTGTTTAACCCCTTAGATGCCCCGGTAATTCAAGACCACGACGTAATCCTAGGGTGCCAATGACTTTTATGACAATCTGAAAGCCTAACAAAGGCTTCTGAACTGTCTGTGACGTCACCACGTTGACTGACAGTTACAATGCATAGCAGTACAGGAATGTACTGCTATGAATTGTAACAGCAATCTATAGATCGCTGAGTCAAGTCTCTTATGGGGACAAGTAAAAATAATGTGTAAATAAAAAAAAGGAAAACATAAAAAAAAAAGTAAAAACATGTACACCACCCTTAACCCATTACACAAGCCAATTACCCCCAAAAAGATGAAAAAAAAACAACTCATATTTGGTATTGCAGCATGCATAAACCTAACCTATGAATCTGTCATGTTATATAACCCACAACAATGGCAGAATTGTGTCATTTGTTCATCCTGCTGCACACAAAATGGAATAAACCCACATGCTTGGCTTAATATTTGAGACAAAACGGATACCACATCCAAGAAAGAAAGCAGGCGCGCATATTACCCACTCCTGACTATATGCTTGTCTCAAAGATTAAGCCATGCACGTGTAAGTACACACGGATGGTACAGTGAAACTGCTAATGGCTCATTAAATCATTTTAGGGTTTTCCTCTGATCATTCGATGCACCCACCCGGTGTTACTTGGTATAACTGTGGTAATTCTAGAGCTAATATATGCTGACAAGTGCCGACTCCTTCCCGGGGGGGCGGTGCACTTACAAGCGCGATGATAAGCAACCTGGGGCCCAGGTCGCATGGTGCCGAGGCCCATCGATTCCTCCCCCCAGCCACCTCTCATAACTCTAGATAAATTTGGCCGATCACAGGTCCTCAGGTGATTTTTATTAAGTTTTAGCACTTTAGCGGGTCCGCAAACTTGTAATGGTGTCTAAAGAAAATCCTAATGAAAATTAGGCCCCAAAATCTGGCAGGTGCTCCTCCTTCTCAGGCTTATGATAGAGTCAAATAGCACACTAGGGTCACATATGGGATATCTCTAAAAATGGCAGAGTCAGGGGAATCAATATTGAGTTGCGTTTTCTTGGTAACATCTACCGTGTTCTAGTAAATAATGAATGTTATAGTAGCATTTCTACAATCTGCTTCTCCCACTAGTACCTTGGGTAAACTGACCAAACGACCTTTTATCTTGGTTATGTGATTCACATACATAGGACCCAAACATATAGTAGGTGTAGAGGTCATACTTACAATTTCTAAAGATATTCCTTGTTCTGAGAGTGCATTATGAGTTGTGTGGTTTACGTCTATTTGAACATCATAACTATAATCTGTGAGATTTAGATCATTCATAGATATTGGGACACCTAGTAGTAGGATACCCTTGTAAGTGGCAGGGATGTGTGAACAGATCCAGCAGTCAGTTGTATTCAGCTGCTTGGCAGTTTGCTGATGTAGAAGCCAGATAGAGTTCAGGACAGTCCATGCATTCTGACTTGGTTAGTCCTCTTCTGCCTCAACCTTTTGGTGCAGATGCTTATCGCCGATCTAAAAGTTCACTTTCTTACAATGGGACACATGAATCCAGTTTGACTTGCCTTCCATCTTAATTGATGTGAGTGTAGTCAGCAGCACCAGGTATGGGCAATCAAATCGGGGTTCCAGATGTCTCCTCACATATCTTCTTATAACCACCTAGTCTCCAGGTTATAGGTGATGAGTTCCAGCAGTCTCTTGTGGATCTGGTAAGGAAGAGAAGACTTTTCTATGCAAATTAGTCAGTTGCCTGTAAAGCTGGTTAATATAGTCCTTTAAAGAAACATACTGCCCATGTAATTCTTGAGGAAAGAAAATATCTGTGACTGCTGGCCTGCCAAACAATATCTCATGTGGTGAAAGTCCATGCTTCCCCCTTGAGGTATGTCTCATTGCAAAGAGGTACAGTGCCTTGCGAAAGTATTCGGCCCCCTTGAACTTTTCAACCTTTTACGACATTTCATGCTTCAAACATAAAGATATAAAATTTTAATTTTTTTGTGAAAAAATCAACAAAAGGGGCCCAAAATTTGGGGAAGGGGAACGAAATTTAGGGATATTTTAAATTTTTTTTAAAAACAAAAAAAAATGAAATGGGCATGCAAATTATTAAGGGGTTGACATCCCTGGTGTTTGGTCTCACCCACTTTTTCCCCATGCGGGATGGGCAATCCAGACCCCAATCTCGGGGGGGAAGCTCTGTGCCAAGAGAAACCAGGCCCCCATTCCCAAATTAATTTGTTTTAAAGCTGCCACAACAGGCCCCAAGAGGTGGATGGCCCCCGTACACTCAACCGACCATGGTGGGTGCTAAGAACCTGGCGCAGTCAAGGTGGGGGTGCGTAAAAAAAGGGAAAAATTTCCCCTTGTGCCTTGGGATGGGTTTTAGATTACCACATCCCTTGCCTGGCCACTTCCGAACCCGTTGTGCAGAAATTTTCAAAGAGCTAACCGGGTCTTGACTGCTGCTGAAAGGGTCGAAATTAGTCACCTTGGGGGCGTTCCCCCCCGCTTCGGCACAACGGCAGCATTGCAGCATGTTTTGGGCCCCCCCGTCAACGTCTATATGTGAGTCGAAACACCGGGAAATTTCCACCCTCCACAGGCCCCCAGGTTTTTGGCAGCAGGTAAGGGCCTTATGAAGTATAAAAGGGGCCTGACTAGAAAGGTTGCGGACCTGGGTTTTAAACCCCCAGACAGTGGAGCCAGGGGAAGGTCTTTACCCATCTTACAGTCTTGAAGAACCAAATGGTCAGTCAGGCGAGGGCATGGCAGCATGACTACTGGGTATATCTTTTAGGGAACCACGTTGGGCACTCTGCGACAGCGGCCCCGGCGTGTGGAGAGTTGAGGTGGGCACAGGCTTACTCCCCAAAAGGATGAAAAAACCTGACTATTCACAATTGTATAGGTTTTCTTTAGGGGGTGGTTTGGGTCGGGGGCGAGTGAGGATGGCGTTCAGCTCACAATTTAAACGCATGGGGCAGCCGGGGTCTGGTACAGTCAGATGGGGAAGGGGTTGGAGGATGAGGAGGCAGGGGGTGGACCCACCGTACTGATTACCCTTCAGTTTAAGAGGTTGGCACAGATTACAAAGGAGGAGGAAGAGGAAGAGGAGGAAATTTCTGTTATGCCCTACCCCGAGGCTTGGGATCCCACGGTCTCCCCAAAGGTGCTTGGATGCTTTTCCTGAAACAATCCAGATAAGGCAAAAAAAAATGACACGATTACTGGGTGCCACCCCCTTGATCCATGTTCAGAAAAAAGTGGAATTCCCAAAAAAATTGACAGTAGAATGCGGGAATTTGGGCCTTGTTTTGAAAACCCAAAACTTTTTGCGTCCCCTTTAATGTCATGGGGAACCATCAGCTGTGGCAGCGTAGAAGGGAAAATACCCAGCAGCGGTAGCAGCGGGGCAGTGTGGCAGAACCCCTAGGGGTGAAATTTGGCAATCGGTTTACCACCTCACCAATGCTGCAAGGCAGGGCAGTATTCAAAACCAAAACCATTCCATGGCAAGGGTCCCGCTTCCCCCTAAACCCCGGGTTTTTTTTGGATTGGTCTGGACCCATTGCTTCTGGGGTGTCCAAACTGCATGTTTTGGTCTGAACTTGAAAACACACCATAAAAGCTTTATCCTGCCCACAGCCACATTCCCCCTGGGAACGAAATTTTCGCACAGTTGTCAGGGTGAAAATAAAAAACGATCCTCTTCCCCTGATTACGTAGATCGTTTTGATATTTATCAAAATGAATCAAGCGGGGATTGCTGAGATTTTATTCCCCCGGTTGCCGATTCACATATAGTAAACGTACACATCTTCTTGGACATGTGAAATACAGTGGGTTACGGGGGAATATTCAGCCCCTTTTCATTTTTCACTCTTTTTCCCCTTGCAGCCATTTGGTAAGATCCAAAAAGTTCATTTTATTCTGATTAATTTACACTCTGCACCCCATCTTAAAAGAAGAAAAAAACAGAAATGTAGATATTTTTATAAATTTAGTAAACAAGAAAAACTGAAAAAATCACATGGCTTAAATTTCTCCCCCTTTTTTCAGTATTGAGTAGAAGCACCCTTTTAGTAGTACACCATATCTTCTTGGGGAAAGATGGGAAAAAGTTTTTCCACACCTGGATTTGGGGATCCTCTTCCTTCTTCATTGCAGATCCTCTCCCTTCCCTCGGTTGGATGGTTTTAAAGTTGGTAGACAAACATTTTCAATTTTTTTCCATAGATGGTCAAATTTTAGATTAGATCAGGCTCTGGCGGGGGCCCGTCAAGAATGGTCACAGAGTTTTCAAACCACTGCTTTGTTTTTTTAGCTTTGTGCTTTTGGTTATTGTCTTGTTGGAAGAAGAACCTTCAGCCCAGATTGAGGTCCAGAGCACTCTGGACCATATTTCACTGTTGGGATTGTATTGGGCAGGTGATGAGCAGTGCCTGGTTTTCTCCACACATACAACTTTCAATGGACACCAAAAATTCAAACTTTCATCTCATCAGACTAGAGAACTTATTTACATACCCCGGGAGTCCTTTCATGTTGTTTTGAAAAAAGACACCAATGGTAATGCCCTCTAATCTAGTTGAGCCAGAACCTCACTGTTTTCCCCCTTGCAATGTTCTCCTGCCCCCAATGGACTGCCACCCAACCTTGTCGAACCAAAACCTCCTGTTCCCCCCTTCCATGTTCTCCTGCCCCCCAATGGTACTATTATCTAAACTGTTGAATAGAACCTTGCTGTTTCCCCTTGCCTGTTCCGCTGCCACAATTGGTTCCCCCCCTAATCTTGAGAATCTGAACCTCGCGTTCCCCCTTCCTTTCTTGTCGCTGGAACCTCCAGTTTCCCCCCCTTTGGGATTTCTTTGCCAACCTTTGGGGGACCCCTTAATTAGGGCCCGGGCCCCCCAATTTGCTAAAAGGGCCCCCTTGAAGGGTGTATTTTCGTTAGGGTTTGGGTGAATATTTTTAGCCCTTAATTTTTTTGTACCCTAAGAAATTTTTTTTTGATTTTGGTGATCTTATTTGGCAAAAAGGGGGTATATGTTTGTCTTTCCCTCTCCCCGGTTCACTTTCCTTAAACAAGGGAAGCAACTCTGCATTCTGTGCGGAATATATGCCAGGATTATGGGGTTCAGAGTAAATATTGGAGGTGTCATCTGCTACAGCAAAACCTGCAGCAAACCTTCCCTCTGGTTTCCGCATTCTAAACCCATCCACATAGAGCGTCATCTCAGCATCTGGAAGGGGTTCATCCAGAACAGGATTGTGTGGAGTGTAGAAAACTCACAATCATGCCCTGAGTTTTGCCCATCGCAGTCATTGTGGAGTGGCAGAATGGTAGCTGGATTTAATACACTGCACCTAAGTATTATGATGTAAGATGTTGCAAGTAACCTTGCAGCAGAGAGGTGTCTAGTGGTCAGGCTGGGAAGGACTGCTTGTACAGTATGAAGAACCGTGAGGAAAAGTTGATTCCCAAGGACAATGTCAGCTGTTTTTTCAACTAACATTGCTGCTACAGCTACTGATTTCACACAAGTAGTTTCTGCGGAGACCACAGAATCCAGTTTAGCACTGAAGTACCCCAGTGGCTTCTGTTTTGCACCATATTTTTGGGTAAATACTCCTGAAGTCTGTCCCTCTTGTTCATGACAGAACAGATAGAATGGCTTATTGTAATTTTGGAGTGCTAATGAAGGCGCACTAAGTATAGCAGCTTTCAGCCCATCCACAGCCTGTTTTTCCTCATCAGACAACTCTATGTATCAGCTTGAGTAGTGAGAGCATATAGGGGAGCAGCTAGTTGGGACATGTTTGGTATCCATTGTCTGCAGTACTCGACTAGTCCCAAAAAGGCTCTGATATGATTGGCATTCTGTGGGTATGGTGTCCTCTGTATCACAGAGACCCCATCTGAGGTAATATGTTTAAAGTCTCGTGACATACTGCAATCCAAAAATGCAATATTGTTCTGACAAAACTGTAGCTTACTGGGGGATACCTTGCTTCCCTCAGCACCTGAGTGGGACGGTAAAAAAACAGCTGCTTTTTGTTGGATATTTGTTTCCCCGACCCAGGATTGTAGAAGAAAAACTTCTTTGATTTTTTCAAGTCCGTTGACAAGGCCATTTGAGAGGAATTTTCCTGTTCTAATGGATTTAATGGCAATTTAATGGCAGGGTGAGTTGGGTGCAGATAGCAGCAGTGTCGATCTGACCTGCTACTCCTCTTATAATTTGCAGTAAATCTCTTCATGTGTGATTGCAATGTTGTACAACTCATTTACAAACCCATATGGATTGTTTCTTGGATCAAGGACAGATGAAAGAAACACCTTCATCTCTCCAGGAGTTGTCTAAACATATGTCTCAACATATGGGGGTGTTTGAGCAAAATGCAATGGGGTATACCATGGTTGAGTCTGTGAAAACTTTAGGTCTGGCTCCTGTGTCTACTGATCTACAGGATCCCTGAGTACTCGAGTTCACGGATTGTTCATGGTGGGCTTCACTAGGGATGTAGCCAACTGCTCCATTTGCTCTGCCTCCTCCCCATTTGTTTCAGATTGTCCCTTGTCTGACTGACTTTCTCCTGCTGATTTTGTTTTCTAGAGTAAGAATACCTAGGGATTTTTGTTGTCTCCATTTGGATTCCATCATCTACTGTATATATTCAAAGCTGATTTCTCATCTGGCTCTGTGATTTTGGGTTTACAATTTTTCTAGAGATCTACTCAGCAGGATAATTCAAAGGTTCCCTCTTTAGGAATCCCAAAACCCAATCCCCTAGTCAGCTTGCACCATTTTGGTAAATGCTTGCTGACCCATGTGCCATACTTTTTACTCAACTCCTTCTGTGGGGTGAAGGGAGTCTTAGGACGTCCATTACTCTGGTTGGACACCAAGCCAACCTTACTCACACCTTTACCCATAGCTCAGCTATGATGGAGGGAACTCTTACCCTTCTCTCCTGTATTGCTGGCTAACAATTTTTCATTGCTATTGGCTGTTAGGGAAAGCCCCAAACCATATACCCCCTGCTTCTGATCCCATTAAATGTTCCAACATATCCAAATGATAAACAGCAAAGAGGAAATCCCAAATAATATTTGCCCTCTAATGTTATTTAAACAAAACCAGGCTAAAGCACTCTCTAATTAAAGGGGTTGTCTCACTACAGGGATTGCTTTTTATGTTAAAGATCTTGCAAAAATAAGTCACTTTGCAATATGTGTCCATTAACAGTGTCCTACCTATTTCCTGGGATATCCCCTTTTGTATGGGCTGCGTCAGCTCCTCTGGTCACTATAGCTATAGACCTGTTTACTCTCTCATGATAGGATGCCAGCACTGGTTGCTATAGCTACAGACCTGGCTTCTACTGCAGCCTAGTGGAAGCCAGTAAACACGCCCCTGAATTCAAAGTGAAACCAAGAAATCAGGACTGAGATAAGATGAATCAATGTAGTGAGACAACCCCTTTAAGCAGTCTTAATATTCATGAGACACAAGTCTGTGATAGCATTGGGATATGCCGTTCAGCAAAGCAAGGCACAGCTCTAAACTAGCATTACACAAGGCTTTGCAGAAACACGCCGAAAGGTGATCAAAAGATTTTTGCCCCCATTCCGGGGTGTTCCCGAAAGGTTTTGTATGATACCCAAAACTTAAAAAAGATACACACTAAAGCACACTTTATTTTTCATGATTTTTTGTCCCTCTGCTAGGCAACAAGGAAGTTACAGTTTACAACAAACTCAGAGAAAAAAAACTTCGTGTCTGAGTTTGGATCCTCTTACTTAGCACATCACGAAACCCACTTTTTTTCCCTCCGTAGAAGTGTTCGGGGAAACAGTACATCATACAACAAACTCACACATGCATAAAAAAATGTTTAAACATATAATACAGCTTTTTCATTTTCTTATAACGACTCAGACTTCAAAACAGAGGTGTTTTTGAAGCAGTGGAACAAAAAAATTTAGACACAAAGGTTTTTTCCCAAATTTTTAAGGGCACCGGGTTGGCTCCTGCCTCATCCAAAAGACGGTTTTGGTTGCTGAGCTTTTTTCAGACCCCGGGGTTTTTCAGCCCCAAATTGTCATGGAAAAAAGCAAAGGAAACACTGGCCCAAAATTTAAAATTTGTAGCAAAATTGAAATAAAGTGAATCAAAAATTTTTCATTTTCCATGCAATTCAAAAGAGGCAAACAATAATAAAACACTCTCTTATACGAAAAATTGTCTATGTGACCTTTTGTCCAATAGTAAGTTAAAAACAGAGCTGAAAATAAGCCAAAAATTATTCGCTTTATTTTTGTTCATAGGGTGGGGGTCGTCATTAAAAAGTCCGGGTTCGGAGTAATAAAGGATGTAATTTGTTGTGTAAAAAGTCCTTTTGTAATCGCCAAAAAATTTTAAATACCAGCAAAAATTTTTTACTCTCTAAACAATTAAAAATATTAAAACACACAACCAAATGGATTTTTTTAAATTTTCCCTTACACTATTTTTGAATGTTTCAAAATACAACTTTTAATAGTTTTAGAATACAGCTGTTACAACTTTTACACAAACCTATAGACAAATTTATCTCCCCACTGCTTTCTGAACTTCTTACACTTATGCCTATTTCACATCTGCACTGTTGTTTTTGTATTTCTGTTAAATCATAGGAACAGAAAATTGAAAATTATAGAACCAACAATGCAAATGTGAACCAAGCCTTAATCAGTATCTCTAGTGCAACTTTATAACGCAGTTTATAGAAGAAGGGTCATCACTGATCTCCACCGTTCAATCTATTCTTATGGACGAAATGTCTATTATATGCTATATATCTAGTTTTCCTATAAACAGAATTAAGATGGTACCTAGTCCGGGGCAACACCCAAGAACCATCTTCAACCAAAAACGCCCCAGCTAAACATTTCTGGGTGTTTTTCTGAGATCGTCCCGCCCAGGTCACGACGAAACACCAACAAAAGGGGATGCAGAGAACAGGGGGTGGACAGGAACAAAGCAGGGGATGTAAGTAAAGGGCACACGATGAGATAATTAAAAAGAGGAGCACCGACGAGATTATGTAAAAAAGAGAGGCACGGGCGAAATGATGTATAACAGGGCAGCGAGATTATGTAGAAGAGGGCACGGAGAGATGTATTAAAGGGACAACGAATGTTTTAGAAGACCCCGAGGAATTAGTAGAAGGTGGGGCCCGACAGATGTATAAAAAGCAGACAAGGACAGATTAAATTAAAGCAGGGCAGAGAGATTTATTAAAGCAGCAACAAGGACGAATGATGTAGAAGCCGGGCAAGATATATGTAGAGATGTATTTGAAGCAGCAACCCGGAGAGATGTATGTAGAAGCCGGCCGAGGGAAATGTGGAGAGTAGTAAACACGCACGGAAATTTATGTGAAGAGTAGCACGAAAAGATGTAAGTAAAAAGGGAAAAAACATAGACGAGATGCATGTAGAACAGAGCAAAGGGCGAGATTTATGAGAAGGGG
>JAODAL010085318.1:0-10631 GCA_025379985.1 Phyllomedusa bahiana
ATCGCTCCCCTTTGAGATCTTCCCTAAAAGGGCTAAAAAGTCTTAAATTGGGGAAACAAGGGGGCTTTTTTGAGCAAATCTGCTGCAATCCGGAAAAGGAAAAAAAAGCAAATAGGGGAAAAATCCGACTTTTTGAATTCGCCCAAAGAACACACTAGGGAATAGCTCATCCCCCTTTCAAACACTTACAACCCCCAACCCCAAACTTTCTGCGGAACCCGTCCCCAAAAAAGGAAATTTTTGGGCAATAGGGGTCGGAGGAATAACCTCAGGGTAAGGGGTTTCCCAAACCTGCAGGGGAGGAAAAAAGCCCTTTAAGGGGGCTGGGGGGAAAAACGTTGGGGCTGTCCCCCGGGGGTTTCCCGGTCCTCACTATAAAAATGGGGCAGAGCCCAAAAAGCTTTAAGCCTAAAAAGGGTCGTCTCTAACCCCGTAAAATTTTAAACTGCTGCATTCCCTGACTTCCCCCCTTAAAAGCAAATCATAATAAACTAGGAAAGCCCCAAAAATCCCCTTTTTTTAAAAAACACAAACTAAAAAATTTCCCCGATTTATCCTGGGGAAACCCTTTCAAAAGCGTCCGGGCATCTCAGACCTCCCTTTGGGCGTTTTTAAGGAACCTCTAAACCCCCCACCGGGGGGGTTTTCCCTTTTCCCCACAAGCCCACAAGAAAGGGAACGCCCGCAACTCTTCGTTTCCCGTTCGGAAGTTTTTATGGAAACCACTGGAAACCCCCCAAAAAACGATGATTTAAACCCCCAAACGGAGTCCAAAAAGTCCTTTCACCCCAAACCCCCCAAAGCAGGGTGGGGGCTTTTCTGGGGGCGGATTGCTACCATCCCCTAACCCCCCACTTTACTTGCTTCGGGGCAGCCAGTTTTTGCGTTAAAAAAATCAGAAGCAGGCCGTAGTTGGGGACAGGGAAAGCAGGAAAAGGCGCAAAAGGGTTTGGGGTCCGGGGCGGGGGGCCCGAAGGGAAAGTACAAAAAGTAACGGGGAAAAAGACACTTGGGAAAGCCCCCTCCCAGGGAAAAAGGGACCAACGATTCGGGAAAGGGGCTGGGAAGACAGGGGGTTTAAAAAAGGACCGTGCCCGGGGAAAAAACCAATCACCGGCCACCCCGTCCCCTTTTAAATCTCCCCCGGGATGCCGCCCCCCCCGCACTAGGGGGGGCGGGGCCCGCACCCGGGGCCCGGGGCAGGAGCCCCGCCAGGACGGGAACCCCGGGGGTGGACGGGTAATGTACCCTACACGCCGGGGGGCCCCCGGGCCCGGGGGATCGGGGGCCCCGGGACCCCGGGCCCCAGCAAAGGGGGTCCCCGGCCCCGGGTTTCGGGTTTTGCCCCGCGAAACCCCCCACGAGGGTCCAACACCCCAACAGGCCTTTGACGATCTTCCCCCGGGTTTGCTCCACCTTAAGATCTTGTCACCCCCGCTCACTGGGTTGGGGAAATGGAGACCCCCCTCCTCTGCCCCCCCCCTGAATGGCAACGAAAAACGAACTAAAAAAAAAAAACCCCTCCCCCAAACTCTGGGGGGGCCCTATGGGGGCTACCTTCCCCGCCGACACCTAAAATTTTTATGGCTCAGGGGGCAGCTTCTCCCCTTTATCCTCTCTTGTTTTTTCTTTTTTTCCTCTCTTCGGGGAATTTTAAAGGGGGCGGCCCTTTTTTGGGTTTGTGATAGTTTTCCCGTTTAAATTTTTGAAAATCGAAAAAATTTGAAAACCAAAAGGGGAAATTGTTTTCCCCTTTCATTTATTGTTCTTTATTAGGTCACTTAATGTGACTACATTAGCTTATGGTTATATGTCTTGCATTTATTTTTTTTACATTGACGGGATTGCCCCTATCAGTTTGGGTGGCGTTGTGGAACTTTGGGATGGTTTTGCAGATACGTCTTAACTAATTCCCCAAACTCACTTAAATTATTAGAGTACTACTCAAATTTTTTATAGGAGCGATTCCCCACGGGCCCGGGTGGTGCGCTGTCTTATTTTGGTCCTCTGCCCTGAAAACCTTGAGGTGACCACCTACGTTTCCAGCTATCAAACACTCGGCAAAAATAATAATATGCAAGACATATAACCATATGCTACGTAGTCACATTAAGTGACCCTAATAAAGAACAATAAATGTAGAAAAACAATTAACTATCAGGTCAAATGTTCAGAGTTCGAATACTTGTAGAACTATCCGAACCAGAAGAAACCAAACCCTTTATAATCCTCAGGGGGAGGAAAAAGACAAAAAGAGATCAAAAGGGGAAAGCTGCTCCCTCAACCCATAGGATCTCAGGTGTCAGGCGAGGGAGTACACCCCTAGTGCGCCCCCCAGAGGTCCCCGGAGAGGATCTTTTCTTCTTAGATTGTGTCGTCTCCCATTCAGGAGGGGGCAGAGGAGGGCGTCTCCAATTCCCAATCAGTGAGCTGGGGGTGACAAATCTCTAATGTGGAGCAAAAAAGAAGATCGTCGAAGGCTCGAAGAGCTGCAAGGCGTCCATTCCTTTTGAATGTAGGGTAAAGGGGAAAACCCCACCGTATGGGATAGAGTGTTCCTTCAAAACGTCCAGCAGAGGGTTGAGATGTAAAACGCTTTTGTAAGGTCATCCAGATAATCAGGAAATATTTGTATAGATGCATCCTTATATTAAAAGGGTTCTTTGGCGCCTAGCTTTCATTATGATCTGCTCTTAAGGCTGAAGTAAATGAATGCAGCAGATAATTCACGCGGATTAGAGATAGACCCTTGTTTTAAGAGCTCTGTGAGCCCTATCCATTTTTATAGTGGCCGGACCCGAAGGGCACCCAGTACAGCTCCAAAGATTTCCTCCAGCACCTGAAAGACATTTTCCTCGCCTGCAGCCTCTGGAACCCCCCTCACCCTGAGGTTATTCCTCCGACCCCTATTGTCCAGATCCTCTATTTGGTGACTGGTCTCCCGCAGAAGTTTAGCTTGTGTTGTCACAGCCGTCTGCAAGGATGAGACATATTGCCTAGTGTGATCATGGGCAGATTCAATGGAATCGACTCTGTCTTATTTGCTTTATTCTCTTCGGATTGCAGCAGATTCTGCTCTAAAAGCTTCCTTGACCTCCAATATAAGACTCTTTAGCTCATTCCTAGTAGGAAGATCTCTAAGGAGCGATTGCCAGTCTGAAGTGGCGTCAGGAGGCAGGCTCTGACTATGTAATGGTAAAGTGTCATCAGACATTGTAGAAGTCCCAGCTAAAGGACTATCTAGGGAGTGTCGGTTCATATTAACTCTGGTAGCAGGACGATCATCCAGGGAAGTGTCACCCCTCCGGTTCAGTCCTTTGGATGACATTATAGAAGTATTCAGAGAGAGAGGCGTAGATGTGTCACAGGGCCGTACAGGGCCGCATATAGGGCTTCCAAGGGCACTGGGAAGTCGAGATCCGGCACTACTGCTGGAATTTAATCCAATATATGGGGTGGAGGTTTCCCTGTATTGCAATTCCCCCTGCAGTTCTATCAGGTCCGGGTTCTCTCCCCTAGCAATGTCCCGATATATAGGGAGTTCAGCTGCCCCACTGTTTGAGAGGCCAGTCCCCCAATCTATAGGCCCAGCGTTCTTTGGGGTACGGTGCTGCGTCTCAGTGTCCCGATGTGGAGCAGAGAGCCCTGGGGAGTCTCTTATGATGCTCACAGGGATGGCCAGTCCCTCAGTACCTCCAGAAACTATGCCGCACGCCAGGGAGCTCTGCCCGGTCTCTGTGCTCAGCCTGTTTCCTACAGGCGGCGTGAAGCAGTCCGGCCGGTCCCCTCCGACGTAGCTTTTACTCACTGCGCCCTTCTGATGTGCCCGGCGCCGATCTCCGCGCCTCTGCCGTCGGTGATTCCTCTGAGGGGGAGAGAGCGATCCCGCAGCCTCCGCTGTATCTCGCGCAGTCCAGGACGATGCACGCTGCTTCGGAAGGCCCGCACCAGGCTCAGCGCTTACTGCCGCGACTTCCGGGCTAGGCCGCAAGCCCTCCAGACCCACGGATCTCGGCAAAAAGTACTGCAACAGGGACGACTGCCGCTCCAAGCTCCTCTCCCAGGCCCCTGGTGAGTAGGGAAGCCGGTTCTGTGGTTGTCTTGCCAGGATGGTGCAGGATTGCCCCTGTAATCTGCAGCGATCCTCCGGAGCTAACAACTCACACGGCCATCTCGGTCAGCATCCAGGCCACGCCCCCAAAGTCAGCTGTCTTTGAGCATTTCACACTGACGGAAGATGAAAAATATTTTGTGTGTCAGTGTAAGATAAGTGACCCAGATGAAAACAAATGCTGTGATGTCAAAATCAGTGCATATTCAGGAAGCGATAAAAACGCTCCTACGAGAGCTTCCAATCTAAAAAGACATTTAAACCGCTTCCACCCAGAAGTTTTCAAATCTGTGACTGAGATGGATCAGAGTGACACCAAAAACCCAGTGCCCAGCACTTCCCGCCAGGCAAAGGAGGACAAGACAGTGTCTCAAACATCAGTAACAAGATATTTTGAAAGTGACAAAATGGCTGTAACAATGACAGCAGATGTGTTTAACAGACAGCTCATACCCTGCTTCCCCGAAAATAATACGGCGTCTTATATTAATATTTGCTCCTAAAGATGCACTATGTCTTATTTTTCCACAAATAAATTATAGCATGCTACACTAGTGTGTGTGTGTGTGTGTGTATATATATATATATATATATATATATATATATATATATATATATATATGTATATATATTAAAGTTTAGAGTGTAGGATATAAGTATGTAAAGGACATTTTATGGCAGTTGCAGTGACTTATCTCAGAGGATGGCAAATGTGACATGCTGGGACTTGTAGAACTAGAAGTTCCAGCATGCCCCATCAGCCATCCTGTGAGATGTGTGTCTCAGTGTCATTGCTCTGTTCTCCCCCCTCTTCCCTCTATTACTTACATGTACTTTCTGTCTCCTGTCCTGGGATGTTCAGGACCTGGGGTGACATCACAGTCACATGACCTCCCTGCACAGGTCATTCAACACTCAGGTGCTACAACAATATGTCTCGGGGTGAGCGGGGCTTGGGAACATCCGCCCCCACTCCTCCCCATTCTCTCTGCCCACCCTTAGGGACAGCCCTGTGTATGGGGAGCTGCAGCAATGATTTCCACAATGTCTAATTTTCGGGGGGTGCCTTATATTCGGGGATTCAACAAGGTCTTATTTTCGGGGAAACACATTAGAGCTTGTTGTGAAGGACACTGTAACATTATCATTATTTGCTCGACCAGCTTTTACAGCTCTTTATGGAGAAATGGCTGCAAACTTGGAGTTTCTCTGGAAAGAGAAAGTATTAGAAAATTAGTGATTGAAGAAGCCCTTAACCAAAAAGATCTTAAAAAGATTAAAAAGATTCTCAAGAGACGCTTTATATATCTTAAAATGGACGCCTGCACACGTCACAGAGTGAACTATTTTGCTATAAATGTTCGATTTTTTTTGTGACAACAAAAAATTTGTTACCAAGACACTGGCAGTAAAGGATACTAACGCTCATCACACCAGTCAGTTTCTCCAGGCCTCAGTGGAAAATGTTCTGGAAGATTATGAACTCAAAAAAGAACAGGTTCTTGCTATAGTAATGGACAATACTTCAGACATAAGTACAATGAAACTGATGAATGAGAATAAGGAAGGTGAACAACAGTGAGAAGAAAACTTTGGATTCAGTATCTGTGAGATGGAAGCCACAGTAACTGAGGAACAAACAGATATTCCTACAGAACAACAGCAACATGATACTCTAGAATTAGATCTTGAAGAAGCTGCTTCAAAATTCTGTCATATTTATCACATGCGCTGTGCACACACTGCAGCCGGCAATAAGAGACAGTCTGCAAGAGGGACATGCTGGAACTCTGATTGGCAAGGTGAGGCAATTGGCTATTGCTGCCCAAACCCCTAAAATTGATTTCATCTTGAAGAGACGTGCTGGGAAAGGGGCAATTGTAGATCAAGCCACTCGGTGGGGCAGTACCTATTTAATGATTGAGCGATTGGTTGAGCTGAAACCCTTTCTTGTGGACATGGCCAACCCTAAGGTTGTGAAGGTCAATGGACACAGGTGGCTGAATTAAAGGAACTGCTTCAATACCCATTCACAGTGACTAAAAAATTACAAGCTGAGGATTTAACTCTTGGAACTTTCGTAAAGGAGTGGAAGAACTTGCTGTTTTGCCTGTCCCAAAGAGGAGGCTTAATCGCAGATGGCATTGCTGCTTCAATGAAAAGGAGAGAGACACTGCTATTAGATAATAAAATTCTTTTGGCAGCTGTTTATGTGGACCCAAGTCATCGTATATTGCTGGATGATCAACAAATTACTAAAGGAAAAGAAGCTCTGACTGAGGTAGCAATTAGGATGAGTGGGCTACAGGATTGCCAAGAGAAGGAGGAATTGGGTCTTGCCAGTGCTGATGCCATATCTTCAGCCTCATCAGATGAAGAGTTTAACTTTGAAAAGTATTTGGATGACATGGAGCAGGCAAAGCGTTGCCTGCTGGGAAAAAGATTGCACTCCCACAGCAAACAGACTGACTGTATTTCAGCAAAATTTTTCACTTGCTCTCAAAGAAGTAGAAGAATTCAACCGATCATCAAAAGTGACTGTGCATGAGGCAATTCCTTTATACCCTGACATTGTTAGAGATGTTCCCCTGTGGTCACCGCTTTGCCACCAACCCAAGTTAGTGTAGAGAGGCTGTTCTCTAGCCTTAAAATAATTCAATCAGATTTGAGGTCATCTATGAAAGAGGATCTGATGGAAGCGATACTTTTTCTCTGAACAAATGTTATTCAGGACGTTTTTGTTGAAAACTGTTTTTTTTCCCACTTACTGTAGCGTTTTGCATATTTGCAATTTATTAAAGTTTTTTGTGTTCTAAAGTTGTATCCAATAAATATATTTTATGTTCTACCTAAATAGCTTGATTATTGTATCATAAGGATGATAAAAATCTTAAATTAAGTTATCTCTTAAACGTGTGCCATGTATGAGGGAGTCAGAGTCGGAGTTAGGGGAAATTGAGGAGTCGGAGTCGGGGCTTTGGCTTACCGACTCCACAGCCCTGCTGCAGACAGTCACTGGCCAACTGTCACGAACACTGCAAAGGAACACAGCTGCTGGGGAAGGGTCATGAGACACTCCCCTGATGTCACTGGCTGCAGGGGGATATTCAATATAACTATAGAGGAAGCGGCAAAATAAGGTAAGTGACCTTCATCACTCCCTCTCTCCCTGTTCCCCCCACCCTCTTAAAATTCCCTGTCCTCCCTTAAACCACATCATTAATGGCCTATTCAGCTTTCTTGGTGGCTATGGCTCGTAGTTTTAGGGTGAGAAGGAACCAGTATCCATGGACCTTCCCATTCTGATAATATCAGACTGGAGTTATCAGTTTTACCTTGGCTGGTTATGGAAATTACGGGGTCTTCACGTTATTTAAAAAAAAAAAAAAAGATAATTTGTTCTTTTTAGTTTTTTTTAATAAAGGATAAAAAGAAAATGATGTGGGGTCCTACTATTTTTAACACCAGGTAAAGCCAGCAGCTGCTGATATTATTAAGGTGGGAAGCTCAAAAAATATTGGCCTTAAAACAACCACAAAAGCCCCCCAGCTGCCCAGAAGCGGCGTTCCATTAGGGGTTGTTCTGACATTTACTATTTTTTTAAACCCCTTGACCCCGTCTAGCCATTGGGTTTAGCATAATTGCGCTAACCCCCGCCAGCGCAGCGGGAGGTCGTTCCACCCCCACACTGTTTAACCCCTGAAATCACGGGGTTCTGATAGGACCATGGTGCTGGAACCTTTAAAGGCTTTTACGTCCCCTGGTTTCCATTTCCCACTTCCCCCCAGGAAATGACACCTGTTGCCTTTTTTTCAAATAATAAAAAAAAAAAATAATAAAACGTTCCCAAAAATTTGGTGTCCCCACGCCGGAAAAGTCTGTTTCTTTTTAAAATCAAACATTTATCCGTGCCTGAAAAAACCCCAAAAAAAAAATTCCAAAGCAAAAAATTTATTTTTTGCCATTTTAGTCCCATAAAAATTGGAAAAAATTTATCAAAAAAATCCCTATAACAAAATGGTGCAATAAAAAGTGCAAAAATGCCCTCACTCAGGGCCCGACAAAAGACTTTTAGTCGCAGAAAAAGGCGCCGCCGCACAAAAATTTTAAAAATAGAAAATTTTGAATTTTTTTTTGGTACCAAAACAAGGGGAAACCTATATTTTGGTTTTGTATTCGTTCAATCTTTAAATCAGAGAACTCATCATTTTTTTCCAAAGATTGAATGCCTAAAGCAAAACACCGCCCTGAGCAAGTAAGTTTTTTCACATTCTCCCGATTCAAATCTTTTTGCGGGTTTTTCCCAATTTTTATGGTAATACAAATAATATAATTAGAAAGTCCATCTTGTCCCGCAAAATATAAGCCCTCATTTTACTGCCTCATGTAGGCGGTAAAATAAAAAAGTTATAGATCTGGAAAGGTGGGAAGGGAGAAAACAAAGAGCCATATTATTATGACCATATGTCAGGAAGGGGTTAAACTCTCTGCGACCATTTTAGTTTATAAATAAATGCAACGCTGGTCCGACATAGTACAGCGTATCCAATAATATCCAATAGAATCCAACTCTATCCCCTTCACCCCTGAAGGTCATGGCAGATCATCTGGGAGTGAAGGGGATGGAGTACAGGCCAAAGTTGCACCACAATCTCTGGGGGTTTGGTCCTCTGTCTCCTCCCAAGAGATTGTGCTATTGCTGTATACCTGCCGCTCAGGGGCGTAACTAGAAATGGCTGGGCCCCAAAGCAAACTTTTCAGTGGGCCCCCCCCCCCCCCAAAAAAAAAAAATTACGAATTGCGTGTATTCTTATAAATCTTACGTAACATGGAGGACCGGACTGTGCAATCGCTTTATCACTTAAGTAATACACAGCAGTACAATAATGTATTGCTATGTATTATGTCTGTGACATGCAGCTTATTAGAACCCGTCTCTAGCAGGGCCTAATACATGGCAAGCCAAAGGCCATTATTTAGCCTCCAGCTGCCACTACAACCATCCACATCCGGCCATCATGTTGCAGTGATGCTGATGGTTACACAGAGGGAGCTGCCTTCCACTGTTAATCACATAGATGCTGTGTCTACTATTGTCTACAACTCTTGGGGGAGAGGGTTTTTTTAAAAGTTTGGGACTTGTGCCAATTTTAAATCCAAGCTTCAAGTCTGTGCTCACACTGGCTCTGATCGCTCACTGCTGGATCTATGTAAACCCAGCAAGGCAGCTAAAATCCTGTGGTGAGGAGGGCCATAGGCGCAATAGAATAACCCCTGGGGGCATTAACCCCTTACCGACATTGGATGTGATCCCACTACATAGCTGGTGGGCATCAGCTGCTAATTGCATCTAATGCTCAATCCGAACCTAGACACAGTGGCAAAGATGGCCGTGACATCTAAATCAATGAGAAACTGTGCCACCACTTTGTACACCCTAATGCATTGTATTACAATGCATTAGCTGTTAAATGATCACGGGTGATGCACCCTAAGTAAAAAAAAAAAAAAAAAATAAACTAAAAGTTCAAATCACCCCTCTTTGCCATTTTTATTTTTTAAAATAATAAACAAGTTACAAATATTTGGTATCACCGTGTCCAAAAAAGTCTGATCTACTAAAATCTATCATCTATCTTGTATGCTGAACACCAAAGAAGGAAAAAAAAATCCAAACGCCAAAATTGTGTTTTTTTGGTCATTTCACGTCCCATAAAAATTGGAAAAAGTGTAATAAAAAAGTCCCATGTATTCCAAACTGGTAGCAATAAAAAGTACACTTCAGTCTGAAAAAATGCCCCTCACTGACGTCCGTAGATGTTAGTACAAAAACGTTATTGGTCGCAGAAAATGGCGACACATCGCACATTTCAAAAAAAGAAAATGTTTGGAATTTTTTAATGGTACCAAAACATAACGGAAACTCGACATGTTTGGTATTGGCGGATACATAACAACCTGTAGAATACAGATAACACATGATTTATACTGCAGAGTGAACGCCCTAAAAACAACCCCACAAACATGGTGCAAGTACATTTTTTTTTAACGGTGTCCCAGTATATTCTATGGTACTATTAATGACACCATTTGAAAGTAAATCTTGTCCTGCAAAACAAAAGCTCCTTATCTCTGTGTAGGTGGAAAAATAAAAAAGTTATGGCTCTGGGAAGCGGCAGGGAAAAAAGGAATTTTTAAAAAAATAGCCTTTGGCATTTTGGGGTTAAAAAGTGCTGAAATGTAACTTGTCCTTGGGGTTACTTTATAGTCTATGGGAGCTACTTGTATATACAGATTTGGGGAAGAGGTGACATTATATTGAGAACCCAACCTAAGGCCCGGGTTCAATAACATTGCAGGTTCTGTTAGGAAACCCCTATACTGTTCCATTGAAATAACATAAAAAACAGCACAGGCAGCCGCCATTTTTGATGTCTAAAGCAGCCAGGGGCACCACAGCGGGAAAACACAAACCATAGTAAAATTAAAAAGATCCGACCCGTTCATGCCATTTAAAAAC
>JAODAL010085319.1:0-10631 GCA_025379985.1 Phyllomedusa bahiana
CGGGAGTAGGGTAGGATAACACAAAGGCCTGAAGCTTTATTAAAATTCTTATGCACAGACACATTGAGGGAAGTGAGTTATGGGAAAAGACAAATATTAAGCAGATAAGTAATAGGCAAATAAGCATTAAATATCGTCGTCTCTCTCCAGATTATCCAGGCTGTAATAGTCTCTGAGTTGGCTGTGGATCAGTCTTCGACAATCTTCCACCGACATCCTCTCTCTGTGTACAACCAAGCGGTTCCTGGAGGTCCATAAAGCAGTTCATAAGGCGCCAAGCCTCCTGGATGGCCGTGATTGTGTGTATCCCAGGGAAAAGCACATAAAGCACGGACGTGTGCTTTAATTTTTCCCTTGGTACTGAGTCTTTAAGTTCGAGCGAAAGGGAATCCAACAAACGCTGAGCAAAGGGGCACTCTCAGAAAGGATGGTATTCGGTCTCCTCCACAAAGGGACACCGTGGGCAATACTGTGTTTTACTCAGGTTACGGGCATGCATGAAGGACCTGAGGGGCATTCCCCCCTGGATGGCCATACACGACATATCCTTGTTTTCGTTGTTGATCCTGCAAGAAGAAACCAATTTCCAAACGAGGAGAGCCGTGTCGTCCGGATACCCGGGGACCGGCTCCAGCGTGTCCTTGGCTCTGATAAACTTGTGGATGACCTTGGACTTCCACAAATCGGGCTTCAACCCCTCCAGATGGTGTTCCCTCATGAATCGGGTGACGTCCAAGTAGAACCAAGGCGTCTCTTAGTTGTAAGGGAAGGAGTTATTCCACTGATCCCACCCCAGGTGACGCCAAAGGGGCATGAGAAAAGAGCGGGAAATGGATCTGCCCGCAGAACCGCTCTTCTGAACGAAGGTGGGGCGGATGCAATCGCAAACAAAAGAAAGCCTCAGCAAGGTGGGGATATCACGGAATGCCTTTCCCACCCTTCAAAGGATCCTTGTAGAGAATGCTCCGCTTGACTCGATCCATCTTTGAGCCCCAGATGAAGTAGAACACGGCCCTGGTAATGGCCTGACACACGGTGGCGTGGTGGGGCCAGGCCTGTGTGGTGTACTGAAGAACCGGCAGGATCTCGTTACGCAGAACCAATGCTTTACCCTCCAGGGTGAGCCTCCTGAGACTCCACAGACCGAAACGTTGGTTGACCTTTAACAAGCACTCCTCCCAAGACTTGAGGGCCGCTCCTTCCTTCCCTAACCAGACTCCGAGGATCTTGATGAAATCCGGTCGCACGGAAAAGGGGAAAGTGGTGGTGGAAGACAGCTGCCAATTCCCGAAGATCATGGCCTCCAACTTCCCGCAGTTGACTTTAGCCCCCGAAGCCTTGTCGAACTCCTCGCAGGTCTGGAAGAGTGCCGTCGCCGATCGCTGGTCAGCGCAGAAGACCGTCACGTTGTCCATGTAGAGTGAGCACTTGACCTCGTAGCGTCTGGGTCCCGGTGCGGTGATCCCTCTGATCTCTCCATTCTGGCGGATAGCCGCAGCGAAGAGCTCTATACAACACACAAAAAGGAGAGGTTAAAGAGGACAGCCTTGTCTGACCACGGACAAGATGGGGAAGGGGTCAGTCTTCCAGCCGTTCACCAGCACCGAGCTGAAAATGTCAAGATACATTAGGTTAATCACAGAGCAGAACATTTTGCCAAAACCAAGCTTGCACAAAGCCTTACCCATGAAGACGTGGGTAAGGCTTTGCCTTACAAACTATTGGTAGCCGTATTTTTCCTAAATATTTTTGTCTGAATCTGCTTGTTTTCATCCAACACAATTTGGAGATCCAAGAAATTAATTTTCTCTCGATGAATTTAAGAGGTGAATTTCATCCCAATTTCATTATCATTAAAATCCTATCAAAATCCTTAAATAATTCTTCACTACCGTCACAAAAAATAAATATATAATCAATACAGCGCCCTCAAAATCAAATCTGATCTGTGAATATTTGAAAGTGTTCAGAAAAAAACAATATTATCCTCCCACCAACCTAAAAATAAATTAGCAAAGCTTGGCGCACAGACTTTATCTGGTGATAAAAGGTGCCATCAAACAAAAAATAATATGTCAAAACAAAATCCAATAACTGTAAAACAAAATCATTATGTTCAATAAATTGCGTACCTCTTGTATTAAAAAAAATATTTGTTGTTTCAGGCCCCGGGGTCATGTCTAATTTACTATATACGTTCTATGTCTAAACTTGCAAGAAGTGATTTTCACTCATTACAGATCGTTAATTCTTATCACAGTACCTTCGTCCTTTAAGATAGGAAGGGAGGCCAGTGAAAAGGGCATAAATATACGGTAAATAAGTGCGGGGCCCTTGTGTTAAAATTTTTTTCTACCTGAGACTATCGGTCTTCCTGGTATTGGCACACCTTTTTGCATTTTTGGGTAATGCTAAAAGGTAGAAATGGTAGGATTCACATTTAATAAATCTTCTCATCCTCGTAATTAAATTTTTTTTTCCAAATTCCCGGTCCCAAAACCCTTTTAATTTCCCTTCAAAACCTGTTGGGGGATTTTTGAAAGCCTCTCATGGGTTTCTGATTTTTAAAGTTTTCTTTTAACCATTGTCTATGCCCTTTTTATTTAAGTTGACAAATTCCCACCCTTTTACGGGTTTATTACTTTTCCCCCCTTTTTGATTGAATTCTGAAATGGTATTTTTTCATCCCATTTTAAAATTAAAGGGTGGTTGTTTCTAAGTGTTTTGTTTTTTTATCTTGGGTTTCCCTTTTTCCCCAAAAACGTATCCACAAATTTATTTATTTTTGGAGGTTATTCCTAGTTTTTGGGTTTTAAAATTTAGTAAAGGGGTTATATTAAATTAGGGGGGTTCCTTCACTTTCGTCTGTAATTTTTCAAGATCACCCTATGTTTTTTTCCTCTAATTTCCAAAGGTTTGTTCTAATTTTTTTTCTTTTTATGATATTTATGTAAAGCCAACCTTCTAGCAAAGAGATTAATATCTTTTATAAAAAAATACGTGAGGCACCAAATTTTAGTATAAAATCTTCAAATTTTACTTGTAAAAAAAATATAAAATATTATAGCCCATTAGGCAAAGCAAAATTTTATCCTTTTTAAAGGGAGCAGAAAAACGCTCATCCATTTTTCGGAATAAATAAAGCCCTTTAAAAAGGTACGTTTTGGGGAGGAGTGGAGCCGCTGCACGGGGGCAGGCCCTGTGACGTTTCAAAAGGTGAAAACCTTTCTTCAGGCGTGGCACTAGAGTAAACACACACTTTATAGGGACGGAAAATTTTAACCCTTTAGTCCCTGGTACATAATTCCTATATGCGGTTTTTTCATGATTAGAAACTAATACGATTATTTAAAAAAACGTTTTTAAAATTTTAAAGGATCTCTTTAGCCTTTTGGTATACATGAATCTAAAAAAAGATCCAAAAGTTTCCCCCCTGCATAACTTATTAGTAAGATTTTTTATATCTAGCTGATGTTTTCTTCTAAAACGCACCACTTGATCCTTCTGATGTCTCTTTCCCAGCAAAGTTCGTGTACTGTTTTTTTCCCGTTTTTTTTTTTTTACCTTTCCTGTGTGAAATATTCACCCCTTTGTTGTTTTTTTATAAAAAATTTCTGATGTTTGATTAGCATTGACAGAATTTTAATCTTCTATAAAAGATGAAGAATCAGGCGATCCCTTTTTAGAGGCTAACTAGTTATTTTTGATGGGAGCTTTCAGAGAACTAGCCCCCTTCTTCAGCATGATTTTATAAAAGAAATTAAAAATTTCACAAAATTTTTATACACAAAAGCCCTTACTTCAAAGAATTTTGAATTTAAAAATAAAAAAGCAATAAAGCAGAAAGTCATTACAACAGGTAAGCAATCAACTTTTGGGGAAACTTGTGGGGCGTGAAGGGGGGTCATATTCCGCTTTTTATCTAAGCCATCAGCCGTTTTTTGTGCCCATCATGTTCCCCAAATGTTCGCATAAAGCGGGAATATTTCCCCATTTTGCAGAGTTGAAATTTTTGTTTAATTTTAAAAATTTCCCCCATCCTTTTCCCCCTCTGCGTCTTAAAGGTCCCATTAAAACCTAATTTTCGATCTTCAATACAATGGTCTCTCTGGAGAAGTGTTGGCCGGGAAGATCAGTTCTGCTGTTATTAATATGAACTTGTGATTTTATTGGTGAGTCCTGCCCTTTTCCCCCCCATAAAGGCCTGTGAGGGACATTGATACACATATCAATAACCCATTGCAAACCCTGCAGGAAAAAATGTCCCCCTTTCTGTGCACCTGCTGGACTGTGGGCAGGTTCACTGTCAGCAGTTGGATGTGTGCGGGTTTGACCTGTTCTGCGGCGGGTGGGGGTGCCATTTTCAGTTGGGGTTTCTTGGCGCCCCGGGACAATAATACGCCGCGGGTTGGGGGTTGCAAAAAGGAAAGGAGGGGGGGGACTGGAATTGTCTTTGAGCTTTTGTCCTTATTAGCCGGTTAAATTTCCCTTGGCAAATTTTCGTAGGATCTCCAGCTGTGGGTTTAGGTTACAACTGGGGGCACTCGTTTTTCCTTCTGGGTTTTTTGTATGTGAGCAGCTTCTCTGTTGTTGGGCCCGGCCCGCTTTGTGATTTATTGTCCGTCACTTTTCCCTGTATCCCAATTGGAGAAATTTTGTCCTCAGATCCAGGGGTGTTTGTCCAGGTCTGTCTTTTGGAGAAAAACCGGTTTAAAGAAACTTGCACACTCACAGCGAATCTTCTTCTTAAAAAAAACCCCAAAAAGGAAAAAGAACTCACCCCAAAAGGCTTCACTCTGCAACCCCCACCCCGCACACCTAAACAGCCGATATGCAACAACTATGATTCGAACATCTGAAAAATGCGCAACTACTGCTAAAAATTTCCCTTAACAACGGGAGAAAAACCCGGAGGGATACAGGCCCAAAAGAATCACGGGAGAATGACACAGAGGAAATGAAGGCCAAACCCCACACATACTACCGGAAACTGCAGGACGCATCAACAACAAGAAGAAAAAGCGCCAGAGACTGAGACAAAAAAGCCCTATACTACAACCAAACAGCAGCCCAGCTAAGACCCGTGTGGGGAACCCTTTTCCCCCTTGAGCCAAAAAAAACACGAATGTAGCTCTCTCCCCAAAGGGCCCCCTTTTTGCCCCTCAGCACTCACTGACCATTCAAATCTGCAACGACATGGAGGATTTTTCAAAAAAATGAGACTGAGGGAATACTTTTTATCAAGACCTTCCTACAGAGCGACTCGGAGAACAGCCCAAGGGAACCCCCCCAAAAAAAACAACCTGGACCCCACGGCCGGAACTAATGCAGCCTAGACAAATACATTTACTGTTTCGAACAAAGTAAATTGAGATTTGGGGGAAAATAAAGAAAAAGGTCCACACCTAACCCCGCAGGAAACGAAGTATCACCTCACTGAAAAAAAAATCAGGACAAATAATAAACCAGCTGACAAAGGGGGGCGCAAAAAGCATGATGACACCCTGACTAATCCAGGGAAGCAACAGCAGCTTCCAACCCCGCCCCTTTCTCCAAACTTAAACAGTGATCCCACAGGGACTTTATAAAACAGCAAAAAATATGATCAAGAATTTCCAACTCAGGTCCAAGGCGGTAGAGGGGCTCATTCCCGCAGTCCCCCGGGGCTTTCTACAGCTCCCCCCAAAATCCACAAAGAAGGCAACCCCTGGGAGGCCCTATTTATTTTTGGTATTGGGGCTTGACAGAGAATATCTAGGTTGGGTGGAAAAAACTCCTAAAACCCTGGTCAGAAATCCTGTTTCATCCGGAAAGGTTTTCTTAACAAACTCAATGCCCTCGGGCCACTTCCGAGGGCACCCCTTTTGGCAACCCTGGATGTAAATCCTTGTATACAAAATTCCCCACAAGGATGGAGTTGCCCGCAGTCGGGGCACACCCCGGAGAAAATAAACCCCCCAACAACCAATAATACAGTTTTTACTCACCACAAATATTTTTTAAATTTGGAGAGGCCTATATCTCAGCGAAAGGGAAAATTAATGGGTCCAGATGTGCGCCCCAGTATGCAAACCTCTTTATGGCTGAATGGAAGGAGGTTCATCCACTTTCCCCCCAAACCCCTGATTACCTCCCTTCATCGATGATTTTTTTGTCTTTGGGAATGCGGCGAGGGGCCCCCATTCAAATTTCCTAAAGATTCAATAACTTCCACCCCCCATCAAACCCGCTTACCCATTCAGGAGCAAAAATCCACTTTCTGGATACTACAATACACATCAAAAACCCCCGGCTATCCAAATCAGTGTACCCCAAACCACAGACAGAACGGCTTTCCTCGGAAAGACGCTTCCCCCCCAAACACACAAAAACAATCCATTATTACACCCGGGATACGGGACAATCGTATTTCTCCCAAAAAGACAGACCTGGCAAAACACCTCCTGGGTCTGAGGACAAAATTTCTCCAATTGGGATAAGGCCAAAAAGTGACGGACAATAAAATAGCAAAGGGCCCCCATCAACGGACAGTTCTAGTACAAAGAGCCCAGAATGAAGAGCGAGTGCCCGGGTTGACCAAAAACCCAGCTGGAATCTACGAAAGTTTTCCAAGGAAAAATTAATGTGCACATAAGGACAAAGACTCAAAGAATATTCCCAGTCCCCCCCCCCCTTTCCTTTGGAACACCAACTGCGGGTTTAATTTTTGGAGCGCCCCGAAGGCCCAATGAAAAATGACCTACCTGCCTGCAGAACAGGTGCAAGACCTGCGTCACTCCCCCTGCTGACAGTGTACCTGCCCACAGCCCCGCAGGGCACAGAAAAAGGGGGACATTTTCCTGCAGGTAAACAAAGTGGTGTATTGTTATGTGTATGCAATGTCCCCCAAGGCCTTTAGTGGGGGAAAAGGGCAGACTAGCCAGGCATGAATCATTAGATTCACTATTTAAAAACAAAACTTTTCCCGTGGCACAAAACTTCTCCAGAGATGACCCTTGTATTTAAGATCTGAAAATTTTGGTTTTAATGGGACACTTTAAGACGCAGAGGGGGGAGAAAGGATGGGAATTTAAATTTAAACAAAAATTTTGACTCTGCAAAATGGGCTAAATATTCCACTTTATGTCGAACTATGTTGAACAGTGATGGTCACAAATCCGGGGGGTGATGGTGCAAAATGCGCAGGAATATGACCCCCCCTGTCACGCCTCACAAATTTCCAGATGTTTATTGCTTGACCTGTTTAAATGACTTTCGCTATATTGCATTTTGTTTTTGTTAAGAATTCTAAGATTTTTTTTAAGGTCCAGGTCTTTTTTTGTTAAAAAATTGTGAAATTTTTAAATTTTTTTATAACATTTATGTGAAGAAGGGGCTAGTTTTTTCCGAAAAACTCACCATCAAATTTTACTCGTTAGCCGAAAAAGGATCGCCTATTTTTTCACTTTCTACTATTTCTATGGGGAACACGGGACAACATTATACACTACAATCTCTCTACTAGTCTGTCCTAATAATTTTGCCGCCGACATTTTAAAATGTAAATGACTCCCCTTGTTTTACTGTAAGTAACCTTTAATGGTAGGGAAAACCCTTTTTTTGGGGGGTGTGCTATTTGGGCCCCTTTATAATAGACGAGAATTATACATGATAAGACGGAAAGGGGCCTTTTGCTTAGACCTATCCTTTGTTGTCTGGTTGTTATGTGGAGTATATTTAAAGTCCAATTGGTTCCCAATAGTGGGTTTTCTTAAAAAAACACCCAGGAGGTTGTGTAAATGGTGCCCATACATGCTATCCTTCGCCAAATAGCCAATATTTTCTTTTTGCTTGTTAATGAGCCCTGCAGTTTTTCATATGTCCCCAGTATTGGGGTTTTTTCTCCTGTTTCCGTACCTTAGTATTCAAAAATTTTTTTCTGGGGTGTGTGTACCTCAATACCTATTTTTGTGTAGATTCCTATCTATCCCCGGTCTCTAATTTTTTAATAATTTTTTGATACTTGGCAATATTCTTTATCAGGGGTACATATCGTTTAGCTCTCACAAATTGTCCTTAGGGATACCTTTGAATGTTTCAGGTGGGTGATAACTGTTTCTATGTAACATGGGGATTCCTATCCATAGGTTTAGAATACATTGTAGTGACTAATGATTGATTTTGTAATTTTTTCTAAAACATCCAAATATTGGATTTTTTTATTTTCTTTAACCATAGTGAATAGGATTAGGGGATGACATGTATTAAGGTAAGTAGAAAAAGGAATCAATTCGCTCTCGGTGCCTCGCCAGAGGACGAAGACATCTCCACTAGCGGACCCATAAAACGAGCCGGTCACTATACTCCGAGGGCCCACACATTTTTTCTGCTCGAAGTAAGACATGTACAGATTAGCCAAACTGTGGGCTGCCGGAGAACCCATAGATACACCCTGACATTGTGCATATAGGAGACCCTATATGTATATTTGTATATAAGATTAATATCTTTTACCCATACAAACTCATTAAAATCTGGGCATTAGGGGTTAAACGTAAGGCCATATGCCAACACCTGGTTTTGATTTTCCGTTTGTCTATGAGAGGATAAATTTATCACTTGAAGTGCTCCGTCCTTTATTTCTGATAATTCCCCTTCTCTCGATCCCTCAAGAGAATCCTTGGTTGTTCTAAAAAAAAGGGGGAAGCATTTGCATTTTTGATTGCATTTTGCTCCTGAGATTGAGTTTGCATTGTGTTCACATCCTGTCCATTTCCTGCCACGAGAAGACATTGGTACATTCTAAAGGTAGATCCGGTACTCTCTGAGTTGATTCCAAAATACCCTAGTGTCCCATATAAAAGAGGAAAAATCTTAGGGATGAATTTGTGCATAGTCACTTTGAGGGAGATAGCAAGAAAACATGGTTACAGTCTCCGGTGGTAGGCTCATATCCCTGTGGCAACTGTTCATTTTGTCCATCTATATGGAAAATTAAAGAATTTGTTAATCCCTTTTGAAAAAGAAGATTTGAATAAGACAATTCTCAACTGTAAAACCAAGGGGTGATTTATGGGGCTATGTGACCTGCCCCAAATCTATGTGTAAAAACCATACGGGATTTTTCGTCGTCGGTTTTAAACCTGATACTATTAAAACAAGGTGACACCCCATACTAACACTTTTTTCGAAGAAAAACCTAATGGGTTTTAAATAGAGGTGCAAATTTTTTGGGGGCTCGTGTGAAAAAGCGGGGGAAAGAAAGGGCGATCTAAATTTTATTGAGGAAAGGGGCCAGTTTAGATATATAGACTCAATACATTGAACCCCCCATGAAGGCTTTCATTTTCAGCATTTATTTAACCCTGCTTTTCCCCCTATTAATTTTTGAGGAACATAATATATGTGATAAAGTACGGTCAGTGGATAAGAAGGTTTTGAATTATGACTATGGGAGCACGGGTTCACATAGTTTTTTTTTTTTTTTCTTCCTTTTATCCCCCCCTTTTGCCCCCCTCTCCCATCTTTTTGTCCCTCTTTTTTCCCCAGAGTTTTGTGGTGAGATGGGTATTGGTCATATGCTAATTGGGACATATTTTTATTTTGAAATGAAATTTTTTAGCAACCAATTCATGAATGATACACAACGTTGTTATGACGAGACCAGTTCGGGAAAAAAATTCCCATCATTTATGTATACTTTTTAATGTTTCAACCGCTACGTAAAGTTTATGCAAACCCAAATGCAAATACAATAGAGCTTGACTGCCCTTTTTTGACATTTCTATTGTAACCTAATGAATCAGGAATTAGCTAGACCCGTAAAAAAATTTAGTGGGGAAATGGGAGGTGATAGCGGGAGGGGGGGGCGGGAATATCTAACCCCGAAGCTTTATTAAAGAATATGCATATTAGATACCCCAGGGGGAAAAAGGGTTTTGGGAAGGCAAAGATAGCGGGGTACTGTATAATGAGTCTTATTCCCCAAGAATATGCATATTAAAAAAAAATAGAGGGAAAAAGGTTTATGGGAGGGGTAAAAGTTAGATGTTTGTAAAATGTAAAAACCTATTCTGCTATCCGTTCTAGATGAGCCGGGAGGACTGTAAAGGGAGAAAGTTGGACGAATCCGTCATAGTTAGGGCAGAAAGTCCATTGGACAGTGCCGGCACATGGGGAAGATAGGGCAAACCCCGTTTGGGGATGGTTGATTTTTTCCCGAGGAATGTTTTTTATAAAAAATTCAGCAGCTTAAATAGTATCAGTGTCACGGTTCATGGGCCCGGGCCTTTTCCTTGACCGTCGGCCTTCCTGCCTGCCATGTTCGCTGGGGGTCCCTGGCAGGGTCCCCCCCCCTGTGTTCTGCTATTACTTACCTGTCCTGTCCGTCTTTTTGCTTCCTGGGCCTGTCTGTGCTCGCACCTTCTAGGGGGCCCCGCGCGGGCTTCCTGCCCTTTTTATTCGTGTCCTCTCCGTGCAATTCCCTTTCACCCCCTGACCTCTAGTAAAAAGAGGAATTGCTGCCCCTACTCTGGGGGCAGCATTTGAGTCTACAGTCTCTTGCTGTCTTCCATTTGAGCTCCTCCACAAACTCAGGTCGCTGTTGGAGATTTTAACCCCCTGAGTTGCTGGTCCCCTTGCTGCTTCCCAAT
>JAODAL010085320.1:0-10630 GCA_025379985.1 Phyllomedusa bahiana
AACCCCCCAAAAAATTTTTAAAACTTTTAAAAAAATTTTTTCCCCCCCGGGGGAAATTTTGGGCCCCCCCCAAAAAGGGGAAAAATTTTTTTCCCCCCTTTAAAAGGGGCCCCCCAAAAGGGGCCCCTCCCCCCCCCAAAACCCCCCCCCCCCCTTTTTTTTAAAAAACCCCGGGGTTTTAAAAAACCCACTTTTTTCCCCCCCGGGAAAACCCCGGAAAAAGGGGGGAAAATTTCCCCCCCCCGGGGGCGGGGGCCCCCCGGGGCCCCCAAAAAAAAAAATTTTTTTTTTCCCCCCCCGGGGGGGGCCCCCCCTTTTGGGGGGAAAAGGGGAAAAAAAAAGGGGGGCCCCCCGGGGGGGGAAATTTTTTTAAAAGGGAAATTTTTTTAAAGGAAGGGGGGGCACCCGGAAAAAAAAAGGGGGGGAAAAAAGGGAAAAAAAAAAAATTTTGGCCCCCCCCCGGGGGGGGAAAAATGGAAAAACCAAAAAAAGGGGGGGGGGGCCCCCCCCAAAAAAAGGGGGGGGGGGGGCCCCCCCGGGGTTTTTGGGTTTAAATTTTTTTAAAAAAACCCCCCTTTTTAAAAAAAACCCCCCCCCGGGGGGGTTTTTAAAAGGGGGGGTTTGGGGGCGGGGGTTTTTTTCCCCAAGGGGGGGGGGTTTTTTAAAAAAGGGGAAAAATTAAAAAGGGGCCCGGGGGGTTTTCCCCCCCCAAAAAAAACCGGGGGGGGAAAAAAAGGGTTGGGGGAAAAAAAAACCCCCCCCAAAAAAAGGGGGCCCCCCGGGGAAAGGGGGGACCCCCTCGGGCCCCCCCCCGGGGAAAATTTCTTTTAACCGGCCCGGCCCCCCCCCCCCGGGGGGCCCCCCTTTCCACCCCCCCCCGGTTTAAACCTTTTTTTAAAAAAACCCCCCCCCAAAAATTTTTTTTCCCCCCTTTTTGGGGCCTATTCCCCCCCCCTTTTTTTTTCCGGGGGGTTTTTTTCCCCCGGAAAACCCCCCCCAAAAAAGGGGGAAAAAAAAAGGGGAAAAAGAAAAAAGGGGCCCGGTTGGGGCCCCCCCCCCAAAAAAAAAGGGGGCCCAGAAAACCCAACCCCCCCCGGGGGGGCCCGGGGGCCCCCCCCAAAAAAAAACCCCCCCCCCGCCGGGCCCCCGGGGGGGGGGGCCCCCCCTTTTTTTTTTTCCCCCCCCCCTCCCAAAAAGGGGCCCCCCCCCCTTTTTGGGGGCCCCTTTTACCCCCCCCCCGGGGCCCCCAAAAAGGGGAGAAAAATGAACAAAAAGGGGGGTTTTCCCCCCCCAAACCAAAGGGGTTTTAAAAGGTTCCCCCTTTCCCCCCCCCCCCCCGGGGGGGGCCCCCCTGGGGTTTTCCCCCGGGGGAAAATTTTTAAAACCCCCTTTTGGAAAAAAAAAACCCCCCCCCCCTTTCCTCAAGGGGGGCCCCCCCAAAAGGGGGGGCCCCCCCCCTTTTTTTTGGCCCCCCAAATTTTTTTTTGGGGCCCCCCCTTTTTTTTTTTTGGGGGGGGGGCCCCTTTTTTTTTTCCCCCCCAAAAAACCCCTTTTTTTTTAAAAAAAGGGGTTTTTTTCCCCCCGGGGAAAAGGGGGCCCCCCCCCGGGCCCCGGGCCTTTGAAAAAAATTTTTTTCCCCCTTTTTAAAATTTTGGTTTGGGGCCCCCCCTTTTTTTCCCCCCCCTTTTTTTTTTTAAAAAAAAAGGGGGGGGGGTTTTTTTTTTTGGGGGGGGTTTTTCCCCCCTTTTTAAAAGGGGGGGTTTCAGGGGTTTTTTGGGGTAAAAAAGGGGGAAAAAAACCCCCCAAACCTGGGGGGGGGGGCCCCCCCCTTTTTTTGGGGGGCCCCCCCCTTTTTCCCCCGGGTGACCCCGGTTTTGGGGGCCCCCCCCCCCCCCCCAAAAATTTTGGCCAAAATTTGGGCCCCCGCTTTGGGGGGGGCCCCCAAATTTTTTTTCCCCCCCCTTTTTTTTTTAACCCCTTTTTTTCCCCCCCTTTTCCCTCCCGGGGGTTTTTGGGCCCCCCCCCCCCCTTTTTTTGGGGGGGGGCCCCCCGGGTTTTCCCCCCAAACCAAAATTTTCCCGGGTTTTTTTTCCCCCCCCCCCCGGGGGGGCCCCATTTTTTGGGAAAAACCCCCAAGGGGGGGGCCCCCCAACCAAAAAATTTTTAAATTCAAAAAGTTTTTTTGGGGGGGTGGGGGGGGGGGGGGGGGGTGGGGGGGTTTTTGGGGGTTTTCCCCCCTCCCTTTTTTTGGGGGGGGGGGTTTTTTTGGGGGCCCCCCCCCCCCCCGGGCCCCCTGTTTGGGGGGGGGGCCCTTTTTTAAAATTTTGGCTTTGGAAATTTTCCCCCTTCCCGGGTTTTTGGGCCCGGGGAAAATTTTTTTTTTCCCCCCCCCCCCCCCCCCCCAAAAACCCTTTAAAATTTTTTTTCCCCCCCTTTTTCCAACCCCCCCCCCCAAAAAACCCCCTTCCCCCCTTCCCCGGGGGGGGGGCCCCCCCGGCCCCACCCCTTGTTTTTTCCCTGGGGTTTTTTTTCCCTGTTTCCCCCCCAAATTTTTTCCCCCCCTTGCCCCCCCTTCCCCCCCCTTTTTTTCCCCCCTTTTTTACGGTGGGGGGCCCCCCACTGTTAATTTTTTTCCCCCCTTTTTTTTTTTGGCCCCCCATAAAAATTTTTTGGCCCCCCCCCCCCGGGGGTTTTTCCCCCCGGGGGTTTTTTTTGGGGCCTTTTTCCCCTTTTCCCCCCCCCCGGGGGGGACCCCCCCTTTTTTTTCCCCCCCTTTTTTTTTTGGGGTTTTAAATTTTGGCCCCCCCCTTTTTTTTTTTTCCCCCCCCCCCCGGGGGCGGGGGCCCCCCCCCCTTTGTTTTTCCCCCCTTTGCCTTGCCCGTTTTTTTTTTTTTTGTTTTTTTTTTTTTTTTTTTTTTTTTTTTTTTTTTTTTTTTTTTTTTTTTGGGGGGGTTTTTTTTTTTCCCCCCCCCCCCAAAAAAAAAAAACCCCCCCCCCCGGGGGCCCCCCCTTCCTTTTTTCCCCCCCTTTTTTTTTTTTTCCCCCCCCCGGGGTTTTTTTTTTTTTCCCCCCCTGGGGCCTTTCCCCCCCCCTTTTTTTTTCCCCCCAAAATTCATTTGCCCGGTTTCCCTCCCTTTTTTTTTCCCCCTTTAAAAACCCCCCCCCCCCCAAAAAAATTTTTTTTTGGGGGCCCCCCCCCCCCCTTTTTTTTCCCAACCCCCTTTTTTCCCTAATTGGGGGGCCCGGTCCCTCCCCCCTTTTTTTTTTCCCCCGGGGTTTTTTTTTTCCCCCTAAATTTTGGGGGGGGGGGGGGTTTTTTCCCCCCCGGGGGGCCCCTTCCCCCCCCTTTTTTTGCCCCCCCCTTTTTTAACCCCCCCCCCCGGGGGGGGAAAAACCCCATTGTGAAATTTTCCCCCCTTTTTTCCCTTTTTTTAAAAAATTTTTTCCCCCCGGGGGGGCCCCCCCCCCAAAGGGGGCCCGGCCCCCCTTTTTTCCCCCCCCCCCTTTTTTTTTCCCCCCCCAAAGGTTTGTCCCCCCCCCCCCCTGGGGGCGCCGGGGGGGGTTTTCCCCCGGGGTTTTTTGGGGCCAAAAGGGGGGCCCTTTTTGGGGGGGGGGGGGCCCCCCCCCCGGGGGGCCCCTAATTAGGGGGCCCCGGGGCCCCAAAAAAATTTTTTTTTCCCCCCAAAACCCCCGGGGGAAAGGGGGGAAAAGGGGGGTTTTTGGGGGCCCCCCCCCCCCCCCCCCGGGGCCCCCCCTTTTGGGGGGGGCCCGGGCCCCCCAAACCCCCCAAAAATTGGGGGCCAAAAAAAAAAGGGGGGGGGCCCCGGGGGAACCCCCCCCCCCCCCCCCGGGGGCCCGGACCCCCCCCCCCGGGGGGGCCCCCCCCCCCCCCTTTTTACCCCCAAAAAATTTTTTGGCCCCCCCAACCCCCCCCCCCCGGGCCCCAAAATTTTTTTCCCCCCCCTTTTTTCCCCCCCCCAAAAAAAAAACCCTTTCCCCTGACCCCCCCCGGGGCCCAAAAAAAAAACCCCCCGGGGTTCCCCCCAAAGGGGGTTTTTTTTTAAAAAAAAACCCTTTTTGGGGGGAAAAGGGGGGGGCCCCCCGGGGGAAGGGGCCCTTTTCCCTTTTTTTAAAATTAAAAGGGCCCCCCCCCCCGGGGGGCCCCCGAAAAAAAAAAGGCCCCCCCCCCCCCCGGGAAAAGGGGGGGTTTTTGGCGGGTCCCCGGGGCCCCCTGCCGGATTCCCGGGGGGCCCGGGGGAAAATTCGGGCCCCCCCCCCGGGGGGGAAAAACCAAAAGGGGGGGGGGGGGGGTTTCCCCCAAAAAAAGGGGGGGGCCCCAAGAAGGGGGTTCCGGGGAAAAGAAAAAAAATCCCCAAACAAAAAGGGAAAAAAAAAAAGGGGGGAAACCCCCCCGGGGGGGGGGCCCCCCGGGGGGGGGTTTAAAAAAAAAAAATTTTTTTTTTGCAGGGGGGGGGCCCCCCCCAAAAATTTTGGGGCCCCCCGCCCCAAGGGAGCCCCCAAAAGGAAGGGGGGGGAAAAAAAAAAAAGGGGGGGCCCGGGGGGGGCCCCCCCGGAAAAAAGGGGGGGGTCTGGGGGGAAAAAACCCCCCCCCCGGGGTTTGGGGGGGAAAACCCCGAAAAAACCCCCCCCCCCCCCCCCGGGGGAAAAAAAACCGGGGAAAAAAGGGTTTTTTTTAAAAGGGGGGGGGAAAACCCCGGCCCCCAAAAAAAAAACCCCCCCCCCCCCAAAAAATTTTCCAAAAAAACCCCTTTTCCCCGGTTTTTAAAAACCCGGGGAAAGGAAGGAAAATTTTTGGAAAAATAAAATTTGGGCCCGGGGGGGGGGGGGGGCCCCTTTTTCCCCCCTTTTTTTTTGGGGAAAAGGGGGGGGGGGGCCCCCCCTTTTCCCCCCCGGGGGGTTTTTTGAAAACCCAACCCCCAAAAATTTTTCCCTTTTTTTTTCCCCCCCGGGGGCCGGGGGGGGGGGAAATCCCCTTTTTAGGTGGTTGGGGCCCCCAAAAACCCCCCCCCCCCCCCCCGGGGGAAAACCAGGGGGGGGGGTCCCCCCCCAAAAAAAAAAAAAACTTTTAAAAACCCCTTTTTTTCCCCCCCCGGGGGGGGCCCCCCCCCCAAAAAAGGGGGGCCCGGGAAAAATTTTTTTTTTTTAAAAAAAAACCCCCCGGGGGGGGGTTTTAAAAAAATTTTTTCCCTTTAAGGGGGGGGCCCCAAATTTGGTTTTTGGGGCCCCTTTTTTGGGGGGGAAAAAAAAAAAATTTAAAAAAAAACCCGGGGGGGGGGAAACCCCGGGGGAAAAAGGGAAAAATTTTGGGGTTTTAACCCCCGTTTGGGGGGGAAAAGGGGAACCTTTTAAAAAAAAATTTTTTGGGGGGGGGTTTTCCCCCAAGCCCCCCCGGGGGGGGAAAAATTTTTTTTTCCCGGGGGGGGGGAAAAAACCAAAAAAAAAACCCCCCCAAAAGCCCCCCCCCGGGGGGCCCCCCAACCCCGGGGCCCCCGGGGGGGCCCCCCCCCCAAAATTTTTTTAAAAAAAAAATTTGGGGGGGAATGGGGGAAAACCCCCCCCCCAAAAAAAAAAAAAACCCCCCCCCCCCGGTTTTTAAATTTTTAAGGAAAAAAAGGGGCCCCTTTTTTTAAAAAATTTTTTGGGGGGGAAAAAAATTAAAAAAAAGGGGAAAAAAAACCCCTTTTTTTAAAAAAAAAACCCCAAAAAAGGGGGGAAAAAGGGCCCCGGGGGGGCCCCCCCCGGGCCCCCCCCAAAAATTTTGGAAAAAGCCCCCCCCAAAATTTTAAAAAAAAAAAACCCCCCAAAAAAAATTTTTTTTGGGGGCCCGGGGGGGGGGCCCCCCGGCCCCCCCCGGGGGGGGCGTCCCGGGGGAAAAAGGGGAAAAAAGGGGGGGGGCACCCCCAAGGGGAAGGCCCCCAAATTCCAAAACCCCCCCCCCCCCCTTTAGGACTTCGCCCGTTTTCCAAAAATTTTTTCCCCCCCCCCCAAAAAAAAAAGGGGGGAAAAAGGGGGAAGTACATAGAACGCAAGTTTTCTCCTTATTCAGCACCCCCAAAAGTAGGACCAGGGGGTCAGTTTGGAAACCCAATTGGATCCTTGAGAATCTCTCCCTTACCAGGGAGAAAGAGAAGGGAGGCTTCTCCAGGCTATCACAGGGAGGTTAAGCTGGGATACCAGGGGACTTTCCCAAAAAAATTTTCCCCGGGCAGAAAACCCCAATTCCCCGGAAACGTTTGCCTGAAAAATGGGGGACCAGGCCCAAAACCCGACGGGTCCCCGGGGGAAAGGGGCAGGGGAGGAAAGGGCTTGCTTTTCACCAGGGGCGCCTCTCCTTTCGTATCCAAGGGGGGGGCCCCCGTTTCCCCGGGGGCGAGGGCGCAGTGTGGGGATGATCGCGGAAAAGGTCTGCACTGCCACAATACAGACAAAGATTCTCCTCCCGTCTTTCCCGTTTGCTCAGTAGTAGACAAAGGTTTGGGGCCCCATCCACCCCCATGGCCTCTTCGGCGGCAGGTGGCGAGGGCAACTGGGCGGGCCCTTTGAAAACTGGGGCCCGAAAGAGGAAGACGACGGGTTTTTTAGCTTGCTCCCGTCCCGCCCAGTTCCTCCTGGCGTTCCGAGAAACGATGTCAATCCGAGTGCCAGGGAGATAAATCACCAAAGGGAAAACGGGAGATCCCGGGCAGATAGGGCCCTCCTTGATGCGGCTGGAGAACCCTTCCCTTTAAAGGGGGCAGTCCCAAACCCCCCTCATTCCAAAAACAAATCAGAGGCCAAAGTGCGGAAACGTACGGCATAATCGCCTACAGATGGGGTCCCCCTTGGGGGTAGATTTAGCAAGGCGTTTTTCCTCCAAAGAAGCCGGGAAGGTTCCCCGAAAAAGCTCCGAACTTTGGTGAAATGAGCCAGGTTTTCTTGAACCCGGGTCGTCCCTGTCCCGAAAGGGGGTTTTGCCCAGGCCAGGGGTTTCCCGGAAAGAAGGCTTAGCACGAACGCCACCTTGGGCCCTTTTGGTAGGAAAATTGGGTTTCCATTAACTCAATGTGCAAGGGGGGCCCTTGGGTGATAAAGCCCTGCAGGGGCCCGGGGTCCCCATCGAACTTTTGGGCGGGATAGATAGACGGAGCCGTGGAAACCCCGGTTGGGGCCGGAAACCCCCGGGACCGCGGGAAAACCCCGGGGCGGGGGGGTTTCTTTCGAGCGCCAGGAGCCCGCTGCATCATGGGGGAGGGGAAAGGCCGAGTTCTGGGCTTGCCCAGGGGAAACTGTTTTTGACTGCTTAAACCACAATGGTTTGGGGAGGTCCAAACGTCAAAGCAGAGGCACCTTGGCGGGATTTCCCTGGCCGGATCTTTTCTGTCACGTACCCGGGTGTAAAAAGTGATCCACTTTACCACCCCAAGCGATGGGGGTAAGCCAAGCCAGGGGAAAGGGAAACTAAGTAGGCCCGGTTTTTTACCAACCCCCCGCAAAGCGGGATGGGCTTTTTTGCGGCGGGAGTCTACCCCGGTCTTTCCCCCCCGACGTGACTTGCTTGCGGTGGGAGCCAGGTTTCAAACACGGTGCAAATCGCAGGCAGGCTCGAAATCCGGGGACAGGCAGAAGGTCAAGGGGCGGCGGGACAGGTTCGTTTGGGCGTGGACAGGCACAAGGTCAGGGCAGGGGGGCAAAAAAGCGTGGGCAAGGAAACGGAAACTAAAAAACGGTACAAGTAAATCAAACAAGGGTTAGAACCTTCCTATACAAAAAATGGCACTAAAGATCCGGGAACGGCCCCCCGAAGGGCAGGCTTAAATAAGGGCATGACCGCAAAACCAATTACCGGTACACTGGCCCTTTTTAAAACTCCATGCCGGCGCGCGCGCCCTAGAAGTCGGGGGCGCCCGCCCGGGGGGCTGAGACCGCAACAGGAGCGGGCGGGTAATAAGGGAAGCCGGGGGGGCCGGGGGCGCGCCCACCGCCCCCCTCATGCGGGCGGGGTGCCGCCGTGCGGGGGGCCACGGGGGGGGGGGTCCGGGGGCCCCCCCGTGCAATGCGCTCTGCTTTTCTGCCGTGACCTACACACGTCAAAGTGCCCTGTCTGACCCAGCCGCTGTCTGATCCGTACCTACACACTGTGTCATTTGCCACTCGGGCCTACTCCTGTTTTTTTCACCTCCAGAATACATTGTGCCACTGTCTGACCCATCTGCTGCGTGGCTGCTCGTGACCTACACACTGTGCATTGTGCCACGTCTGACCTCAGCGCTGCTTTGGCTGCTGCCGTGACCACACCGTGTCTTGTGCAACGTCTGACCCATTTTCTGCTGTGGCTTCCCCACTGTGTCATGTCCCACTCGTGCCTACTCCGTTTTTGCCACCTGCAAAAGCATTGTTCCACTGTCGACCTCATCATGCTGCTGTGGCTGCTGCCGGACTACACACTCTGTCTTTTTGGGCCCTGTCGACCCAGCGCTGCTGTGGCTGTGCCGTGACCCCCCCTGTGCAAAGGCCACTGTCGGGCCTCATGCGCGCTGCCCTGACCTCAACCCGTTCATTTTCCACTGCTGACCTCATTCTGCTGCTGGGCTGCTGCCGGACCCACAATGGTCATTGTCCCACTCTGTGGCCTTCTCCTTTTTTTGCCACCTCCAAAGTCATTGTCCCCGTCGACCTCACGCTCTGCTTGGGGTGCTGCCGTGCCTCCACACTGCATTGTCCCCTCTTTTGGCCCACTCCTTTTTTAACCCCCTCCAGAATGTCATTGTCCACTTCACCCATGCTGCTGCGGGGTGCTGCCAGACCTCCACACTGTCATTTTCCCACTCTGTGGCCACTCCTGTTTTTGCCCCCTCCAAACTCATTTGCCACGTCTGACCTCATCTGCGCTGTGGTGCTGCCCTGACCTACACACGTGTCATTGGCCACTGTCTGACCCCATGCGCTGCTGTGGGTGCTGCCCGGACCTACACACGCATTTTCCACTGTCGACCTCATGCGTGCTTGGGCTATGCCGTACCAACACACTGGTCATTGTGCCACTCTGTGGCCTACTCCCCGTTTTTGTCACCCCCAGAATATCATTGGCCCCCGTTGACCTCATGCGCTGCTGTGCTGCGCCCTGACCTACACACGTGTCATTGGCCACTGTCTACCCAGCTGCTCTTTGGCTGCGCCGGACCACACACAGTGTCTTGTGCAACTGTCTGACCTCAGGCTTGGGTTTGGTGGCCCTTTTTCTTTTTCCCCCCTGGCCACCCCCACTGTGTCATTGGCCATTCTACCTCATGCGCGCTTGCCCTTTCCTGCAACACTTGCATTGTGCCACTGTCTGACCTCAGCTGCTGCTTGGCTGCTGCCGTGACCTCCCCACTGGTCATTTGTCAAACCCCGTCCTTAAACCTCCCCTGTTTTTTTGCCACCTTCCAAATTTTTTATTGTGGGCCACTTTGACCTCCCCTGGCTGCTGCTGTGGCGCTGCCGTGACCTCCCCAAAAAGTGTCTTGTCCCACTTGTGGCCTACTCTTTTTTTACCACTTCCCGAAGTCATTTGCCACGTCACCTCATGCGCTGCTGTGGGTGCTGCCCTACCCCACACTGTGCATTGTCCCCTTCTGTGGCCCCACCCTTTTTTTGCCACCTCCAAACGTCATTGTGCCCCGCTGACCTCATCTGCTGCTGTGGCTGCTGCCGTGACCCACACACTGTTCATTGTGCCCTGTCCTGACCTCATGCTGCGCTGTGGCGCTGCCGTGACCTACACACTGTCATTGTCCACTGTCCGACCTCACCGCTGGAAATGCCCTACCCACACACTGTGGGGCATTGGCCCTCTTGGCCTACTCCCCGTTTTTGCCACCCCCCGAATATCATGTGCCATGTCGACCTCATGCTGCGGGCTGCCGCCGTGACCTCCACGCTCTGTCACAAATTTTGCCACCGAGCCCTCAGCTTGTTTTTTTTTCCCGCTGTCCTGCCTACTTTTTCAGGCTACATCCCCCCCCTTTAGTTTTTTTTTCATTTTTGCCCTCTTAAATGCCCAGGAATTTTATAGTGAAACTTCAAAGCGGCGGCAGCATGTGCTGTCATATAAAACACAACATTGTATGAAAACCAAACAGCCCCTCTGCATATTTAAGCATGGCAAAAATTTCTACAGCACCCCCAGGGTCTTGCACCTGGAAATAGCTGTTTTTTTAACGTAGTTTTTGTCCCAAATAATTCGGGAAAAAGTTTTTTTTTTGCCGAGAAATCCGCGAAGTGAACGAACAATTTCGGAAATTCGCCCATCCTAACAACAGAAAAAATACTAACGTCACAACAAAACAAAAAAAATCCACAGTGATTAACATATAACATAACATGTGAGCTTATCTACAAACGGAAATATTTAAAAAACACAAAACCCCCCTACAAATAATGCAAAACACAACAAAAGATTAAAAAGAGGTGCATGTCCAAAATTTAAAGAAGACTTTTAAAAAACAACATACCTCTATAAATTTAAAAAAAATTTAGGGCCTACAATGATAAAAATGTCTAGGTTATACACAACCACCTACATCATCCATTGTGGCTCACTAAAAGTAATATACTTCCATGGTCCAACAAAATTTCCCAAATCCATTAT
>JAODAL010085321.1:0-10630 GCA_025379985.1 Phyllomedusa bahiana
ACCCCCCATTTCTGATTCCACCCTGGGCCCCATATTGCCCCTCCGAAAAATCTTATTGTACTACTAGAAAAATGGTTTATTAGTGTGTGGCCCGTGAATCTTTCCCCTCTTTACAATATCAAAGTTCCCGACTTACAACGTTCTGACTTACATCTGTCTCTTTATTACAAATGGAGGCTCATGGGGTGTGGCTCAGTGTGCTGACATAACACACTGAGTAACGTCCCTGAGTCACAAACCTTCCTCTGCACACTGAGTCTTCCGGCCGGCACAGTAAAGCAAATTTTTTTGGCCCCTCCCCCTCCTACCCCTTTCCTGGGTGCCTCATTTTCGGGCCCGCCACATTACGCAATTTTTTTTGGGCCCTCCCCCTCCCTACCCCCCCTTTGCGCGGGGCCTATTTTCAGGCCGGCACAGTACAGCAGCTTTTTTTTGGCCTTCCTCATGCTTACCTGCCTTGTGCTGGCTGCCTCAGTCTTTAGGCCGGCACAACAGCTCTCCCTCATGCTGCTTTTATCTTGTGCTGTTAACCCCGACACAGCAGGTTTGTTCTTACTGTTTCCAGTCCCCCACCCCTCCATAGCCCCCAATGTAAAATACATTACTGCACAAGCACTCATAAAATGAGTACATGTGTGGCATGCTGGTATTTGTGGTTGTGGAACTACAAGTGCCTGCATGCCATGTCACATATGTACTAATTGTATGGGTGCTGATTAGCACATGTGTTTAGTATGTGCTGCTGTGGCATGCTGACACTGGTAGTTCCACAGCAGCTAATAACAGTGGAACTACAAGTGCCAATATGCCACAGCAGCACATGAGGGACAGAAAGTGAGGTGAAACAGCGGCACATGCAGCAAAAAAAATGTGAAAGGGTGTTAATTTTCCTGCACTTTCCAAAACCAAAAACAATTTTTGTTTGCCGGAGTAACATTTAATAAATGTCCCTTTTTTCTTTTTATATACAAATTCAACTTAAGAAAAAACCTGCAGTTCCTATCCCATTCGTAACCCGGGGCTGCCTGTACTAGCCCCTGGTGCAGAGCCCCTAAGACCACAAAACCAGAGTTAGCTGAAGGCTGTAACGCTCCAGCCCCATTCTCCTGCTTTCAAACCCCCTTTATCTGTAGACACCCACAAAAGAGTCTAACCCCAAGGGAAACCCCCAAAACCCAAAAGGGGCATGAAAATACACGCTCAAAAAAAAAAGGGTCACTAAAACCCACATCAGATCTCAATCAATAAATATTCCCGTTTTAAATTCTTTTTACATAATGGGGAAAGCGATGAAACAAAAAAACATAAAAAAGACAATTTTAAATCAAAATTTATACCCCGGGGAATGGATTTGGGGAAAGAACTCAAAATACTTTATACTCCACAACTGGATTAAAGCATCAGTCAACTCCTGTCTGTGGTGCAACGTTGAGTTGGTGGATGTAACAAGACGTGATGTCCCAGATGTAATCGATTGGATTCAGGTCTGGGGAACGGGCAGGCCAGTCCATAGCATCAATGCCTTCATCATGCAGAAACTGCTGACACATTTCAGCCACATGAAGCCTTACATTGTCATGTATCAGAAGGAACCCAGGGTCCACTGCACCTGCATCTGGTCTCACAATAGGTCTGAGGATCTCATCCCAGTACCTAATGGCAGTCAGGCTACCTCGGGCTAGCACATGGAAGGCTGTATGGCCCTCCATAGAAATGCCTCCCCACACCACTACTGACCCACTGCCAAACCTGTCATGCTGGAGGATGTTGAAGAGCACACGTCTACACTGATGAAGGAGACAATCTTGGAGTAATCAGTCAAATGCCAATTGACCTGCATGGTGTGGGGCTGTAAACACAACACTGACTTGTCAGACCCTCATACCACCCTCAAGGAGTATGTTTCTTTCAGTTTGAACAGACACATGGATATTAGTGGCCTGCTGGAGTTCATTTTGTGGGGCTCTGGCATTGCTCCTCCTGTTCCTCCTTGCACAAAGGAGGAAGTAGTGGTCCTGCTGCTGGGTTGTTGACCTTCTACGACCTCCTACACGTCCCCTGGCGTACTGGCCTGTCTCCTGGTAGCTTCCCCATGCTTTGGACACTGCGCTGACAGACAGAGCTAATTTTCTTGACACAACTCAAATTCATGTGCCATCCTGGATGGGTTGCTCTACTTGAGCAATTTCAGTGGGTTGTAGACACCGCCTCATACTAGCTCAAGGGGTGAGCGCAATGACAGAGAAATGGTCTGTGGTCACCACCTGCAGAACCACTCCTTTATAGGTTCTGTCTTACTAATTGCCTATCATTTCTACCTGTTGTCTGTTCCATTTGCACAACAGCAGGAGAAATTGATTCAGTGTTCCCTCTCCTTTCTAAGCAGTGTATAAGTACATCCGAAACACTCCACAGGAGACTATATACATCTATCAGTAAATTCAGGACTCATCACCAGCAGTGATATATATACATAGATATTTCATTAAGTTCTTTCCTTTTTAAAAAAAACTTAAGCAAACAGTGCCATTGTGAGGAACCAGTCAGGGGTGAACAAATAGACACAGAGAGAGTGAGGCCCTGACGCTGTTCCCAACCATTGTCCTTGCTTTTTGGGGGTGCCCGACCCCTTAACAGGTCGGCCCCAACCGAAGACTGCGAGATACACTGAATTAGTGGAAACACAGGACGCAGACGAAGCAAACACTGAACACAAACACGGAGGGTCAGACAAGCCAGGTCAGAAACAGTCAGGAGAAGCAGTACAAAATCAGAAGGCAGAAGGATAGTCAGAAGCAAAGCAAAGTCAGGTAACAAGGAAATCAAGCAAGAGAAAGGGCTAGCTACAGGTGCTGAAAGAACCCAACATAGCAGGCAAAGGGGAAGTGACACAGTAGCCCTTTTATACCTGACCAGAAAACAAAAGACAAAGGTAATAGGTGGAAAAAACAGAAGAAGATCGGGTTGGAATACAAGGCTGTCAAACAAAAGGAATTGCAAGGAAACAGTTTAGCTAGAAGAGTGCTGCGGGATTCTTGACCATGGCGTTGGCCAGGAATTAATTAAGAATACAGAGCAGGAAAGACCGAGTTCACACTGGAGAACATAAATAATAGCTTTATGGCCGAAACTGCGATATTTGATGGAATGAGCGGGGCCGGCGACCAGAGTTCAAAGCTGGGCATCTGACAGGCGGAATCCTGACAGCCATATTCAGAAAATAAACTCATCCCCTACCACATTTAGCATGCCAAGATATATATACTATATATAATATATAAATATATATGTATATATATATATTAATAGTCCAGCGAAAAAAGAGCCTGGCCAAAGAATCCATACAATATAAAGCAGTGAAGAATACTCGCAGCACAACAATAGGTATAGTTAAAAAAAACGAGAAACGTTTATTCCCACATGTCACAAAAAAACGACGTTTCGGCTCCCTCACAGAGCCGTTTTCAAGCATATATATATTTAGTTTTGTCCTTCCTGAGATCCATTTTTCTATCCTTTCATGTCTTAATAACTTAAAGGGGTTTTCTCATAAGCAGTTTACACTCACTCTATCTTCTCAGGCTGTGGGTGGTTCTATAGCACTGAATAGCATATTCAGCTTCTATCTGAGTCATTACCATGACAAGTATGGGATGACTTATTTTCATTAAACAAAAGCTTCAGGTGATGTGAGTATGGAAAACAATGGCTTTATCTGTACACAGAAACTAATCTTGTCTGAGAAAATTTATTTTCTCTGGACTTAGCTGTCTGTCACTGGGGTGACATCACTTCCTGCTCTCTGATTTTTCATCTAGTTATATAACACAGTTATGGTCTGGTATGCAGGTAACCTTAAAAACCTGTATACACTCCAGAGCACATAAAATGTCTCATGACTAATGTCAAATCAACAAGGCAATTTTTTAAAAAAGTCTTCAATTAACAGTCCTTTATGTTGAAAGCTAATCTTTGTAGTGAGAAAACCCCCTTACTATTGTCTGTAAAACAGTATATTTTACTGTGTAGTCCCTCTACAAGGTCATTCATTAATATATAAAAAAAACGGGAAGTACAGTGGAAATTATTTTTATAAATAATCTCTTCCAAAATGAGAGAACTTTTTGTCTCTCATAGCGGAAAATCCCCAGCATATCTCAGCAAGAAATCTGTAGTAAATCAATCTGATTTTATTGAAGGTTTGTTGAGGATCTAATATGGAATATTTTAATGTAAAATAAAAAACAATTTATTCAAAAGCAACAATTGTGGATTTTGTTGCAGATGTGCAATAGTAAACATTCACTGCAAATTTTTGGTAAATTTTGACTTACACACTGAATACATTCAGAAAAACCACAACAAAGCCGCAGACATTCCCCACTATAAATTGATGTAAAGTGTACAGGTGAATTCTGGGAAGATTTGTTTCTGCAGAAGGTGGATGACAGATCCTAAAGCCTCATTCATATTGTGATAGTGTGAACATAGGGCAACATGTATGAATGGGGCTGCAACAGTCTTCTGTTGTACTTTGAGCAAAAATGAATGTATGAACAGGCGCACTCCAAACTTTGGTGTGATAAGTGCCTTTGTAATGCGCCAAAGAGTCCCAATCCCCTAACATGGCAGCGGAAAGCCTTGTGAAGGCTTCCATCACCGCCAAGTTTTGAATTTTCTCACTCTTGGCCCCAGACAGAAAGTGGGGAAACCTCCATCTTTGTACACCCTAATGCATTTTATATGCAAAGCATTAGGCTGTATAAATGATCACGCCACCTAGTGGTGAAGCGCCTTAGGGGACTCAAAGTTAAAGTAAAAAATAAAAAACAAAAAACAAAGTTTTAAAGTGTAAAAAAAAATAAAAAAAAGTATTAAAAGTTCAAATCACCACCCTTTTGCCATTTTACAACTAAAAAAAATAAAATAATAAAAAAGTTACACATATTTGGTATCACTGCGTCCAAAAAAAATCAGATCTATTAAAATATAACATAATTTATTCTGCACGCTGAACACTGTGGAAGAAAAAAAAATTCCAAACGCCAAAATTGCGAGTTTTTTGTCATTTCACGTCCTATAAAAATTGGAATAAAAGTGATAGAAAAAGTGGCATGCATTCCAAACTGCTAGCAATAAAAAGTACACTTCAGCCCGCAAAAAATGTCCCTCACTCACGTCCATATGTGTTAGTACAAAAAGGTTATTGGTCGCACAAACCGTACATGATTGGTATTGGCGGATGCATATGAACCTGTAGAATACAGATAACACATCATTTTACAAAAGAATGAACCCCTTAAAAAAGAAACTCCCGCAAACATGGCGCAAGTATGTTTTTTTCACATTTTGTCACACTTTTTTGCCGTTCCCCAGTATATTCTATGGTGATATGAATAACATCATTAGTCTATGTAGGTGGAAAAATAAAAAAGTTATGGCTTTCTGCAGGCAAGGAGGAAAAAAATTTAGAGCCATATTATGGTATTGACACTAGACTGCGCCTGTTTGTATGAACTGCAGAAGAACAGGTTCATACCTTCTGGTGCAGTCTACACTTCTTTAAAGCGAACTGGCCTCTATGCGCCTAGATCATACATGTCGCCCTTACTCTCTATACTAGATGTGATTATCTGTCTATCACTCTGCTCAATCCTGATCATTTGTCTATTGTTATCGTTTTGAGGTAGCACTGCACTTCTTTCTGGGTTAGGCGACATTTAATGATGAGTTTGCTTTATCCCTCTGCTTTTTACTTGACATTTCATTCTACTTTGTGAATTTTGAAATTTGCTTTCTCCTGATCAACCTCTACAATTTTCTGATGACTTTTTAAAGGGCCAACACTTTCAGATTTAACCTTTTTACTATTGATATAGTTGAAGAACGTTGTAGGGTTAGCTTTACTGTTTTTGGCAGCCTTTCTGTCTCCAGCATTGCCGCGTTTGTCTGTTTTTTTACGTAACTTATTTTTCTTTTATAGCTTTATTTCTCTGTTTCCTTCCTGTTTTATTTATTTCTCTTTCTTTTTTATTGACCCCTTTACATTTTAATTTATCTGCCTTGGTTTTTTCCTGTTTCTAATACTTTTATTCTCGTAATGTATGAATCTCCAACAATGAAAACTTAAAATGCTTTTAAAAATTTCCCATTTAGCTTCTACACATTTTTTGAGGACATTGTCCACATCAATACGATTAAGGACATCTCTGAGCTGACTGAATTTCACCTTCCTGAAGTTTCTGTGACTCCTTAAGGCCATGTTCACACGGCTTATTTCGCAACGGATTTGCGGGCCGTATTTACGGCCGCAAATCCGTTGCGAAATCATTTTACAAAACAAGTAATTTGCCGTTTTTACATTGATTTTAATGGGAAATACGTGTCTCGTTCAACGACACTTATTTCCTTTTCCGGGATTGCGGCCGCGGAAAAAAAAATGTGCATGTCAATTATTTCCGGACGGATTCACCAACTATGATGAATGGGGATGGTGAATCCGTCGGGAAATCAGTTCCAAATACGTGCCACACTTAGTGGCACTTATTTGCAACTGATTTGCAACTGATTTGCAACTGATTTCGGAACGTATTTACGTCGGAAATCCGACGTGAATCAGTTCTGAAATCAGCCGTGTGAACATTGCCTAAGAAAACATTTTATCAAAAGACAAGTGTAAATTTAATATATTCTGGTCAGTATCTCCTCATGACCTTTGTTATTCTGTCCAGATTATTCATTGATATGAAAGGGACTCTGTCATTAAGTTAAACCCTTCCCCCCAATTAAAGTGCCCCAGCTGCCTTATAATGTAGGTTATCTTGCTAAACATACTCCTATCAATTTTAATAGTTAAAGCATTAGTGAAAAGAAGTACTTTGAATATGAAACAGCTGTAGCAAGAATAAACCTAACAAAGAGTGCACCAGGATATTATGGTACGGAAAGTTAACTCAACTTTTTCAATGCTTTTCAATGACTTTTGTTGTGATCTAAGAAAAGATAATGTGGAAAGGCGTGATATCACCATCAAGTTAAACTTTGCTACATCCTTATATGCTACTTTCCAGTTGGTAGTCATGGTAGTAGAGCCACTGCATGGATAGTCCCTAAAAACATCCATACTTACTGCTTCAACACAACACAGATCCACAGGGAACATCCTGCTAACTTATTTGCATAATGGTCTGAAGCCCAATGTAATGTGTAGAAGGGTCAAAGGTGCGACGTGGCAGAGGTTTGGGGGTGGATGTGGCCGGGTTGGCAAGATGGCTCAAATTGTGCTAGAACAAAGCGTTCCCAACCAGGGGTGGAGGTGGGAAAGCTTGGAAGGGACTGGACATGGATCCAGCTGCAACACCAAAGAAGTGCTGTCCCACCAATGAAAGGCTGAGTGCGGCTGTGTGCGCTAATTAGAGTGGAGCAGCAGGTAGGAGCCCCTGCCAAATTCTACTATACCAGTAAGTGGAAGTGCTCCCTTCTCACTCAAGAGGAGACAGGAGAGCATCCACCTTCCTTTTCTTTTGAAAGCTATAACGCTTCCTCATGCTCAGTTATTCGACAAATATGTTCGTCTTTTTTCCATAATATCAAAAGCTTTATTTTTATGTAACTGGCGACATGTATGAACCTGGCGCCAACTTTCCAGTTCTATGTCTCCTTTTAATAGTGTACGATCCGGCAGTATGTATGAAAGAGTGGTATGTGGCAAACATTGGTGCACAGAGTGTTAGGTGCCAAAATATGGCATTTTATAAAGCTTTTTTTTCTTGCTGATTTCCACTACAATTGGTACTGTAGCCCAAGTTGAAGGGGAAAACAACCCCAGTACTGGCTGCCGAGGTAAACTGGGTCAGTTAAGACCTTGCGACACCTGCAGTTATTGGGCTCTGGTGAACATCTGGTTATCAAAGACAGGAAGCCTAAAGGCTGGCTGCAGAGTCGTATAGCTATTGAGCGTTGAATATATACCTTGTTTCCACAAAAAAAGACACCCCCCCCCGAAAAAAATCATTGCAATTTATTTCAATTTAAAAATAACCCTTCCCCTCCAAATAAACCGGGGTATCATTGAAAAGCCCCCCCCACACCTACATTAAATCATTTAGATAATCCCACAAAGGGGTAAGCCCATCGGACAAAGGGCTCATTTAAGGACATGTTATTGTAACCAATGATTCAAAAAAATGAACACAAAAAATTCACCATGAAATTCGGGGTTTTGGGGAGAGTTATCTGATTTTCCAGAAGATGAGACATGCTGCCCTTTGAAAAAAACCCGTTTTTTTTGGTTCATAAATCCCAGATCAGAAATGTACCCAGATTGTTACAGGAAATATCACAAAAAATTTTTGAGGGAAAATTCAATTTATGCTGATTTTTTGTGATAACAGGACTACGTATATTAAAAAAAAAGATTTTTTTTGTCAACAAAAATGTATTTCTTGTTCGGAAAATAAGAACCCCCCTGAAAAAACACCAAGCGCGTCTTTAAGCAAAAATTTATATAAGACACGTCTTTTTTTTGGGGGGAAACGGGACTGACAATACTGAAGGAGGGATGAAAATCAACGGTCCTTGCCTTCTTGCTGGAGAACCGGTCATTAACAGCCGGCTCTCTACTCTGGAAGGTACAGAGACTGCAGGGACATAACATAACATCTTTGTATGTCAGTTGCCTCGATGAATATAGACAATGGGTGGTAAGTAATAAGTTAAAAATTTAAAGCAAAATTCCCTTTTTCATCTATGATAACAGATTGCATCAATTTGAGCAAAATTTTTTTTTTTTTTTACAAAAACGTGCCACCACATTGGCATTGTGGGGGTTCCCGCTCCTCCCTTTCCAAAATTCCATGTCCTATGAACAAGAGTGATTTGTCTTGCTTATATTTTACAACTCCTTTAGGTCCACACTTTCAGAAATGTAGCAGTTTATTCCATGTAACCTCACTTTGCCTCACCTTCCCGGGGATGCCAGCCTGTGTTAATAGGATGCCTATCTCACTTTATCTGTTGCTGCATATTACAAGTAAATCTGTAGGATATTAATTAGGGAATCAACAACACAACAAGTGAGGTCCTTGTATCTCAATGCTACAGACAAAATCTATTAGGTTTAGCTGGTTATTTGATGTGGAAATCAATAACTCACTTGGCAGAACCAAGAACCGAGGAGAAGAAGAAAAAGATTCCGAGGGCGAGAGAGATTGAGGCCAGAGCAGAAAAAAATGGAAAAGCTAGCTCCTGAAATTTTACATTATTTCAATCATTTTGCAGTGTTTCTGTAAATGACAAACTATTAAATCAAGGAAAATGACTTAAGAGCAACATGTGATGAATATGCACCTGATGCTTTCTGAATACCGGAAGCCGCCGCCTAAAAAACAAAAGCTGAACCTAACAACCACCTGCTCATCGTTCACAAACGATGCAGAGTGGATTTCTTTGGGGTGTCAACATCAACACTGAATAGGTAATGTGGATAAGCAGACATCATGTCCTGGCAATGCGCCACACAATCATAGCTGTAGATAATTGCCATGACTTTGAGTAAAGTAGCATCGTTTGACCTAAAAATTTCCAAAAAACTTTTCATTATAGCAAATTTCATAGGGAGTTTATGCAACTATGTTGGAGCCTACTAATAGGGATTGCAAAAGGCCCACTTATTATACTTGCTTTCTACATACATTAAGGTGGACATGTATGAAAACTGTCTAAATCTAAAACTTTCGTTGTTGCCCATAGCAACCAATCAGAGTTCCCCTCTAACTTCATATAGTGCTCTGAAAAAATTAAAAGGGGCGCTCTGATTGTTTGCTATGGGCAATAAAGAAAGTCTTAGACCGAGACAGTTTTCATTCATGTCCCCTTTTAAATCTTACATTTGTAACATACCATAGAATTGTACTGTTAGGGATACTATCTTTGTCAATTTTATATAGCTATAATGGAACAACAGCAACATCTTTAAACACTGCCCCATTTAATCACTTTTGGATTACAATGAGGAACTCAGGGTTCCCATTCTAGTGTTTGTAGGTTCCCAGGACTGGGAAACAAACAACCCGGTTCAAATCAAAAAATGATTTTAAACGTAATATCCTATAAAAAGATCATAAATGACAGCATTTTTAATAGACCAAAAAAATAAAAAATGTGGGAAAAAATTTAAACCCTTCTTGACCGCCATTTACCCCCCCCTTTCCCGACAGACAAATTTTTCCTTTCCAATAAAAACCCACGAACGTTATAACACTTTTAGGGTTTTACCTCATTTTTCTCGCCTCTTTGGCTTTAGGGGTTTTTTATGTCCTTTTTTTCCCTTTAATTTTTTTTAAAAACAAGACATGTAAAAAGAAAAATGAAAAGTTTGTTTTTCACTATTTTATATTTCATTATTTCTTTAACAGCGAAAAAATAAGTTTTGTAATCACTTTCCACACAGCATTTTTAAAAATTTTAGAGTCCTTTTGGGGCGGGCTTTAAAGATGGGTTTAGCTGTTAGTATTTCCCCTGTTATAATTTTATTGTGTCGTGGGTACAACGGTTTCCCTTTATAAAGGCGTCGAAACCAGGACATAATAAACCACCTGTCTTTTGAGCGGGGGGGCACCTATCGCTGATA
>JAODAL010085322.1:0-10630 GCA_025379985.1 Phyllomedusa bahiana
ATTCATTACAACTGCACCCTAGGAATGAATTGCACATTGTACTCAAGAAATAATATAATTCATTATACCCCAAAAATGTATTATATTACACACTGAACCCTAGAAATGAATTACATTACTCACTGTACCCCAGAGTTTACATTACACCAAACCCCAGAGATTACTACATTATTCACTGTACTCCATAGATTACTACATTACACACCATATACCAGATATAACATTACCCACTGTACCCTAGAGATTACTACATTACCCACTGTACCCCAGAGATTACTACATTACCCACCATACCCCAGAGATTAGTTTACACACCATAACACAGATATTACTGCATTATTCACCGTACCCCAAAGATTACATAACACACTGTACAACAGATTATATTACACCATGCCCCAGAGATTATCACATTGCACACTGTACCCTAGAGATTACATTACACATTTTACAACAGATTATATTACACCATTCCCCAGAGATTATCACATTACCCACTGTACCCTAGAGATTACTACATTACCCACTGTACCCCAGAGATTACATTACTCACCGTATCCCAGAGACTACATTAGACAAGGCACCCTGGAAATTGTGTGTGTATATATACATATAGTGAACACAGACACACTACACACTTAGGGTGAGTTCACATGACAGTTTTTTGGCACTGACAGTGACGTTTGCTTGTTGGAAATTCAGCGCTTGCAAATGCAGAATTCCTACGAGCAGACAACCCAAACTTTCCGAAGCAGATTCCTCCCTCCTATCTTTTAGTGCTGTTAGTGCGTAAAATGCCTCAAAGAATTCTTTGTAGGCGCTGACAGTACGCGGCAAAAATACTCGAGTAAAATCGGTGTCATCTAAACAACGACACTGATTTTACATGGGGTATAATGTAAATCAGTTTCCTGTCGGATTGGCTGCCAGTTCTGAGGCAGATGCCGCACTGAATTCACCCCGGAATCAGCATTCATATCTTTAAGTTATGTGCACACAGCGTATAGCAGGGTGCACTGTGTGCTTTGCTATATGCCGGGGGTTTCAGAAGTACGCGCTGGCAAGTCCACACTTCTAAAATGCTGCGGGGCCAGCCCCATTCATTTTCATTTTCTTGGCGCGTAAGTGCAGGGAAAACGTGACATGGCTAGACACATGGTTGTACAGTATATACACATCTCACATATACAGTACATACCCTACTCACATGCACACACAATGCCTAGCATCCTTGTCCCCTCCTTACCTGTCTCCTGTAGTCTGGTGTAGTTGGCATTTGGCAAGAGCTTCTCTTCCTCTCTGATGAGGGCTGAGCATAGGGGAAGTGGTATACAATGGGATAGAAAGATACAGCCCCAGATACAGAGTGTGCTGGATTGTGAGCAGCATTCTGATGGGTGAAGCAGCCCCTGCTGACTCATGCTCTACCAATCAGCACTACTCTCACTCTGCACTGACACTTGAGGCTGATACCTACTCTGTCCTCCCAAGATGCACTGAATTATAGGAGGCAAAGGGTTAACTTCTTCCTCCTTTGTGCTCTGCTCTCCCCACTTACCGTATTCTCATGCTTTCATATGAATTATTTTTTATTGAAGTGGCTAAAAAGTGGGAACTGCAGGCCCTGTCATCGTCCCCTGCCTCTGAATGCCAAGCCCTCTGTCCCGAGTGTTCAGAGGCAGGAGTCAGACTGCCCAGTACTAGTAGAGTGGAGCTCTGCGGGCGTTTATCTCTGCTATCCTGCCTTGTAAGCCTAAGGCGTTAGGCATTGCGCTTACCAGGCGCCACCCCTCAGTGCTGACGTGGGTGGCGCAATGACATCATATCATTGCGCCACCCGCGTCAAGCACAGACTGGCCAGGAGCTTCGCATCGAGGAATCGTGGCCAGGTGAATAAGTTATTTTTCTCATTTTACTTACACTAATGGAGCCTAAACCCTGCCTACCTACCTATATAGCCTCTATTGCTACCTAAACCCTGCCTGCCTGTCTATATGGCCCCTATACCCTACCTAAACCCTGCCTCCTACCTATATGGCCCCCTATACCCTGTATAAATCGTGATTACCTACGTATATGGGCCCCTATAGCCTACCTAAACCCTGCTTGAATGACTATATGGCCCCTATACCCTACTTAAACTCTGCCTGTCTATCTGTATGGGCCCCTATAACCTACCTAAACCCTGCTTATGTGGACCCCTTATAGCCTACCTAAACCCTGCATACCTACCTACACTCACCGGCCACTTTATTAGGTACACCATGCTAGTAACGGGTTTGGACCCCTTTTTGCCTTCAGAACTGCCTCAATTCTTCGTGGCATAGATTCCACAAGGTGTTGCAACAATGCTCAATTGGTACCAAGGGGCCCAAAGAGTGCCAAGAAAATATTCCCCACACCATGACACCACCACCACCAGCCTGAACCGTTGATACAAGGCAGGATGGATCCATGCTTTCATGTTGTTGACGCCAAATTCTGGCCCTACCATCCGAATGTCGCAGAGAAAATCGAGACTCATCAGACCAGGCAACGTTTTTCCAATCTTCTACTGTCCAATTTCGATGAGCTTGGGCAAATTGGAGCCTCAGTTTCCTGTTCTTAGCTGAAAGGAGTGGAACCTGCTGTGGTCTTCTGCTGCTGTAGCCCATCTGCCTCAAAGTTCGCCGTACTGTGCGTTCAGAGATGCTTTTCTGCCTACCTTAGTTGTAACGGGTGGCTATTTGAGTCACTGTTGCCTTTCTATCAGCTCGAACCAGTCTGCCCATTCTCCTTTGACCTCTGGCATCAACAAGGCATTTCCGCCCACAGGACTGCCGCTCACTGGATGTTTTTTCTTTTTCGGACCATTCTCTGTAAACCCTAGAGATGGTTGTGCGTGAAAATCCCAGGAGATCAGCAGTTTCTGAATACTCAGACCAGCCCTTCTGGCACCAAACAACCATGCCACGTTCAAAGGCACTCAAATCACCTTTCTTCCCCATACTGATGCTCGGTTTGAACTGCAGGAGATTGTCTTGACCATGTCTACATGCCTAAATGCACTGAGTTGCCGTCATGTGATTGGCTGATTAGAAATTAAGTGTTAACGAGCAGTTGGACAGGTGTACCTAATAAAGTGGCCGGTGAGTGTATATGGCCTCCTATAGCATACCTAAACCCTGCCTACCTATATGGACCTCCTATAGCCTATTTAAACCATGCCTACCTATATGGACCCCCTAAAGCTTACCTAAACCCTTCCTATAGCCTATTTACCTACCTACCTATATATGTGGACCCCACCTATAGCCTATCTACCTAGGTGGGCCCCATCTACAGCCTACTTGTGGTTCACCTATTGCCTAACTACAGCCTACCTACCTACCTGGGGGATGCCTACCTAACTGGGCCTAACTACAGCCTACCTTAGGCCAATCTACCTACCTACCTGTAGCCTACCTAACTGGGACCCATATACATGCCTGTTGCCTAACTACTGCCTACCTACCTAGGACCAATCTAGTGACCTACATGTGGTCCACCTACCTGAGTCCTATGTACTGACTACCTACCTGAGTCCTATGTACTGCCTACCTGTAGCCTAACAACTGCTTACCTACCTAACTGGAGCTTTCCTACCTACCTATGGCCTACTAACTTATTTAATGGGTGTCTACCTACCTGGTAACATGATTCTGAGGGGGTACAAGCCATAGCTGTAACACAATCTCCAGGGGGTGAATTCTCTGTTCCTCCCCTGTAGGAGACTGGGCCTCTAAGATATGGCCTGAACCCCTTTTACACCTCTGGGAAGTTTGTACAGAGGTGGGGGACAGTGAATGAGGTGCTGTAAAAGTGAGGATACTAAGATATTTGTGCCAAAATCTGCAGTTGGCCGGGAGAAGTCATCACAGCGGTCTGGAACAGATGGAGAAGAAAAGGAAAAATGAACGACTCGTCAGAGAACTGTCACCTGTGAGTCACTAAATGTTATTGCACTGTAATCACATACAGTTGAAACCAGAAGTTTACATACACTATATAAAAAGACATCTGCATGTTTTTCTCATTCTCTGACATGAAATCAGAATAAACCTTCCCCGTTTTAGGTCAATTAGGAACCAAAATTATTTATATTTATCAAATGCTAGAATAATGAGAGATCGAATTTTTTTAAGGCATCTTTGTTACTTTCTACAAAGTCAAAACTTTACATACATTTCATTAGTATTTGGTAGCATTGCCCTTAAACTGTATGACTTGGGTCAAACGTATTGGATATCCTTCCACACGCTTCTCACAATAGTTTGTAGGAATTTTGGCTCATTCCTCCTGACAGAACTGGTGTCACTGATCCATGTTTGGAGGTCTCCTTGCTCGCATCTGCCTTTTCAGCTTTGCTCATACATTTTCTACTAGGATTGAGATCAGGGCTTTGTGATGGCCACTCCAAAACATTGACTTGGTTATCCTTAAGCCACTCTGTAACCAGTTTGGCAGTATGCTCCGGGTCATTGTCCATTTGGAACGCACTGCCCCAACACATCAGACTCTTTTCCATGCTCACCAGCTTCAAAAGCAACCTGAAAACCCATTTCTTCAGGATTGCCTATAACCTACAATAACCCTGCTGCCACTGTACTACCCCACAAACATGTCTGCCCCTCTCCTCCTGTCTCTTCCCTCCTTCTTGTAGATTGTAAGCCCTCGCGGGCAGGGTCCTCTCTCCCTCTGTACCAGTTGTAAGTCACTCATTGTTATTATTGTACTCATTTGACATATTATATATGTGGCCCCTTTCGAATGTACAGCTCCATGGAATCAATGGCGCTTTAAAATAAATGTTAATAATAATAATAATTTGGAAACCCATTTCCATCCAAGCTTTAAGTTCATGGCTGATGTCTTGAGTTGTTGCTTCAGTATTGCTACATAATCTTCTTTCCTCATGATGCCATCTATTTTGTGAAGTGTACCAGTCCTTCCTGCAGCAAAACAATCCCACAACATGATGCTGCCACCCCGGTGTTGCACAGTTGGGATGGTGTTCTTAGGTTTCCAAGCCTCTCCCTTTTTCCTCCAAATGTAACAATGGTCATTATGGCCAAACTTAGTTTCATCAGACCACAGGATATGTCTCTAAAAATGTAGATCTGTGTTCCTGTGTGCATTTGCAAACATTAATCTTTAGGAGTAATGGCTTCTTCCTGGCAGAGCGGTCTTTCAGCCCATGTTGATACAGTACTTGTTTCACTGTGGATAATGACACAATGTTACCAGCTTCCGCCAGCATCTTTACAAGGTCTCTCTCTCCCCCTCTCCTCTCTCTCTCTCTCTCTCTCTCTTATAACTCTAATCTAATACATGAAAATATTATATTTTGAGAACATTGTAACTTGAGGGACCAAGTTACAATGTATTAACATATTGTAATTCACGAATGGTGGATATGCAGCAGCTTGTTTTTGTTTCATGTGTACATTTTGATATGCACCTAGATTAGGCGCGTCAATTAACTCCTCAACGATCGCCCCACCCGTCTTTTGACGGCAGGCATTTCAGGTCGTATTTCTGCAGTGTGTGAATGAGATGTTAAATATACATTCACTTAGGGTCAGTTCACACAGCTAATTTGGATGCTGAATTTTTGGCGTACAAGTCAGTGTCAAAACCTTCTCTTAAACGCGCTTCAATGCAGCAGTTTTTAGACGATGTTTTGATGAGGATTCAATCAAATTTTTATCAGGTTTTCCAAAACCATTTTCTTTCTGAAACACCCATACAAGAAGAGGGGCAAGAAGAGGGTAAGAAAATGCGTCAAAAATATATAAAAAATGCACCAAAAAACGCATCTAAAACCACTCCAAGGTTTTGGATGAGGTTTTGAGCTCTCCATTGATTCCTACAGGGATTTCCAGTATTGAAAATGCTTCAGGAATTAACATGACACTTCTTTTCAATGCTCAAAAGTGCGTCCAAATAAGCATAGAAAACACGTGGTAAAACCTCATCGTGTGTGAAACACAACACTGTTTTACATAGGAATCAATGAAAATGAATTAGTGGCATTTTTTTCAGGAAATGCTCTGAATCAGCTGTGTGAACTTACCCTAACATTGTTCTGAAGTTTGTTGTGAACTTTCCAGTGTGGAAAAACTGCAGCAGTCAAACTCAGTGTGAACAGGTTCTGTAGTGTGGTACAAAATACTGATGAATATGTAATGCCAGTACAATTACAAACATGTAACTAAGGAAGGGAAGATCTCTCCTTAAGGAGAGCACCGAACGAACGGCTTATAGAGTTGTTGTTTTGCCTTTTCGCCCTCTACTTAGCATCTGCATATCACAAGGCATTATGGGAAAGGGGCTGAGAAGCCCACAGCGCCCTCTTTTGGTTGTAACAAATCCTCAATTTGCTTTCTCAAGACTCGGTGGGTCAAAAGCAAATTGAGGATTTGTTACAACCAAAAGAGGCCGCTGTGGGCTTCTCAGCCCCTTTCCCATAATGCCTTGTAACATGTAACTAAGCAGAAATAAGACACTGACTTTACAGTGTAGAGATGTGGCTGCAGAATTTGCAGAGAACATTAGAGAAGGGATTATTAGAGGCATGAGGCTCCCTGATATCTCACATACAAGCCCCAAATAAACAACCACTATAGGGACTAAGTAAAGTGTGATATGGATTTATGGTGTCAGTATCACAGAGATTATTGGAGATGCCACCCCCATCAGATGATACATTGCCTGCAAGCAAACATTTAGTTTTTTACTTAGGTGAGCAGCACTGATGTGTCGCTTCCAAAACGTAGGCAGCCTTAATCGCATTATTGACAGATCCAATCGGTGCACACGCTCCCTGCCTTTAATACTGTTACCGGTGTGGAACAGAGACCTTTTGATATCGACCCTTAACGCTGATGTTAAGTTTTTTCATCTGTTTTCTGTATTATTTAAATGAAATATGAAAAAAAGATTGGAGAACAAAAAACCCCACCCGGGGACCAAGTTAAAGGGGTTGCTCATAAAATTGATTCATCTTATCGTCCTGTTTTCTTTTTTTTCTTTTTGGAATTGTTTACTGGCTTCACTGGGCTGAGTAAAAGCCAGGTCTGTAGTTAGCCCAGTGCTTGCAGCCTTCATAAAAGTTTAAAACGGTCTGTAGCTATACATCTGAGGAGCTGATGCAGCCCCGTACAAGAGGGGATTCTTAAAATGGTGGGACACTGTTAATGGACATATAATGAAAAGTGATTGTTTTTGCAAGACTTTAACAAAAGGAAGAACCCCTTCAGTGAGCAATCCCTTTAAAAGTGGTTTACCAAAGTGTCACTTTGTAGCTAAAAGTGCTAAAATCTATGCCCCACATAAACATTTCATAGATTCAGGCGCTTTTCTACACACTAATTGTGCAATAAAATTGAAACCTGGGGACAAAATTATACATTTCGCCCTAAGTGGGGGAATTTAAACATGGATTAATTGAGTACAGCCTCAGTCCCAATTTCCCAAATTTTCCCCCTCTTCAGATCCACCTCCAACCCCTTCCCGCCAGCCATTTTTGAACCCCCTGACAAACCCCCTTTTTTTTAAGCTTGACGTGTGTCATTTTATCAGGGAATAACTTTTTAAACTTTTACTATCCATGTGATTCAGGAATGTTTTTCTCGGACACATTGTGCTTTAAGTTAGTAAAAAATTTTGCTCCATAAAAACCCTTGTTTATTTGAAATATCAAATATCATCAAAATTTGGAAAATTTTAGTAGAAATTTTTTCCCCATTTTCATAAAAAATTTTGAAACATTGTTTTTTGATTTTGGGGACCAAAACCAGTTCGTGGCTTTGGGGGTTGTATGTTAGATGCCCCCATAATTGACTATCTAAGAAACTACATACCTTAAATTATTTAAAACAGCATTTAGGAAGTTTATTAACTCATTGGTTTTCACAAAAATTTAAAAGCAAAGTGGAGGTAAAATTTCAAAATTTAATTTTTGTAGATTTTAAATTTTTAAAAAGTATTCACGGGAAAACACGGTAGATATGAACCGGGGAAATCAACTCAACATCGTTTCCCCCCTATTCGCCTTTTTTTTTGAGATATCCGATATTGGCCCTAGTGGATTTGGCTCAAAAAAAGAAACGAAAAGGAGGAGCACCTAAGGGCTCTGGGGTCTCATTTCATTAGATTTTCTGTAGGCGCCTTCAGGGTTTTCGGCATTCTAAATGCTAAAAACCTAACCCCAAAAAGACCACACATTGGAACCTACACCTCTTACAGAATATATCCAGGGAGTAGTGAGTATATTGACCCCATTGGTGTTTCACAAATTTTTTTAGCGTTAGGTTGTGAAAATTAAAAATGTATTTTTTCCAACAATCTGTGATTTCATGTTTCATTTTTACAAGAAAAAAATGTACCCCAAAATTTGTTACACAATTAAAGTTTGTAAACTGCTGTTTGGGCATATGGCAAGTTGTACAAGGGAGGGAGTGCTATTTGGCTTCTGGAACGCAGACTTTGGTAGGTACCATGTTGCATTTGCAAAGCCCCCAAAGTACCAGAATAGGTGAAACGTTCCAGAAGTTGCCCCATTTTGGATTCAGCACCCCTGGATTTCATCTACGGGTGTATTTTTGGGCGCACAGGTATCCCACAGTTTTTCCTGCATTGTGCCATGAAAATGAAAATGGAGGGGTAAAAAAAGAGTTCTGATACTGTTTTTTGGACTTCATTTTTACAGCGTTTGCCATGCGGTTGACAGGGGTCCCTGCTAGAAATAAAATTAAAGGTATTAGAATAGCTCATATTTAGGTCTGTTACCCTGTGCTGATTCATGACAAAATATATCTTTTTATAGACTTCTATGTTTTTGATATAAAGCTCCAAATTTTCTGTTTGGTCTAATCTTAAAATTCTGTCTGCTTATATCAACCACTAGGGGGAGCTTAAAGGCTTACTGGATACATACTTATTTTCAAGTTCAGTGGGATATCCTAAGCTCCACCTCGTGGTGGCTACAGGCAGCAGTGTTTATCATTTAAATCAGGTTAGAGCTCTGTAACAGAAAAATGGTCCATACATACTGTAGAACTGTATACTTGATGTACAGATACATTGCTTATAAATGCACACCTTTGCATATGTTTTAAAATGTGTATATATGTATATATATATATTTTTTTTTGTTAACACATTACAAACGTATACCTCCAGCAGATGACAAAACCGTGATGTGAACACACCCTAAGCTTGTTGTCATGTGTCCTACATAGCACCATAAGTGATTTTATAGGCTAAAATGTATCAGGAGACTCCTTTTTAAGGACTTGTACAAGAAAGAATAAAGTAGGAAAATACAAAAATCGAACATTCATTGTCCACTTGTTGTAGACCTCAATGACGCTGTATGCAGTATCTTAAAAGTAGACCAGGCATGTGGCGTTACATTGTTATAGAGGCAACATCATTATGGCTGATGGCAAATTGGAAAGGACGATGAGAAAAGGAGAGTTCAGTGTCTATTGTCACGGTTGGAGATAGTGGATCCTCTGGACCGCCGCAAGCGATGGCATAAGCCACGGCAGGAAGCGGAGTCTAAGTAGGTCCCGGTTTTCACCAGAGCCCGCCGCAAAGCGGGATGGACTTGCTGCGGCGGGAGTCTACCAGGTCGCTACCCCTGACGTGACTTGCTTGTGGAGGCAGCCGAGGTGTAGTGTGGTACAAAATCGTCAGGCAGGCTCATAGTCGGGGACAGGCAGGAGGTCAGGACAGGCGGCTATGGTTCGTGGTCGTGGACAGGCAGAAGGTCAAGGCAGGCGGCAAGATTCGTGGTCGAGGAACGGAAGCAAATGGTATGTTACACGTTAAATCAGAACAATGCTAGGAATGCTTTCTCAATAGACTAAATGGCACTAAAGATCCGGCAAGGTCACTAGGAATGGGCAGGCTTAAATAGGGGCAGTGACCGGCAAAAGCCAATTACCGGTGCACTGATCCGTTAAATTTAACACTGCCGGCGCGCGCCCTAGGGAGCGGGGCCGCGCGTGCCGCGGGACAGAGGCTGCAGCAGGAGCGTGGTCGGGTAAGTAGCTCGCGGGACAAGCAGGGGCGCGGATGCGCCTGCGACCCGGGACGAGGGTCGCAGGGGCATCCGTGACAGTACCCCTCCCTTTTTGGCCCCCCACTCCTTCTAGCCTGAAGGAAGCTCCGGATAACATTATGGTCCAGGATATTGTCTTCTGGTTCCCAGGACCTTTCGTCGGGCCCGAACTCCTTCCAGTCAATGAGGAACAGACGTTTCCCTCTGACCGTTTTCACATCCAGAATTTCCTTTATCGTAAAGACATTGGTGGCGTCAGCCTCAGGAGTGGGAGGAACATCTTTCCGAGAGAAACGATTCAGGATGACCGGCTTCAAAAGAGAGACATGGAAGGAGTTCGGGACCCTCATAGTGGGAGGAAGGCGGAGCTTGTATGCCACTGGGTTTAGGCGTTTTAGCACCTCGAACGGTCCCAAGAACCGGGGACCAAGCTTATAACCAGGGATCTTGAGGCGGATATACTTTGCCGACAACCACACCTCTGGTATCTTGTTATGAGCGGAAGCCGGAAAATTTGGTCATCTGGTTTCCCCAAAAGGC